>DWJS01000295.1:0-12142 GCA_018248975.1 Codatractus imalena | reverse complement strand
GCTTTTTCTTGTTCCCGAAACTGAAAAGGTTCATGAAAGGACGACGCTACGCCACAATGACGAGGAGCTGAACAAGATACAAAAAAATGTTTTTTTGAAGTCCTTCGAAGATTGGACAAAACGTTGCCACAAGTGTATAATATCCCAGAGGGATAACAATACATAATAAATAAATAATTTTTGAAAATACACAAAATTCGCGATACTTTTTGTACAGTATATGTATATCAGAATTGGCTAGTTTGGTGAACCAAGACCTAACCCCTTCTGAGAGGAGATTCATTCCCAGCAGTGGGCCATAAAATAGGTTGATTATAAACAAAGGAAAACTCGGAAACTATATTTCAGCCTTTAATTTAAATCATTTATAAAGCCTGCGTTTTAACCAAGTAAATAGCCCGCTAACTGCAGGATTTAGGGGCACGACGTGACAGAACTAATGTTAGGGAATTTCCATTCTCCTCTGTAAGGTATTTTATGCGAGAAAACTTAAATCTATTAAGGTAATGCAGAACAGCGTGGAATTTTGAAAAGAAACCAAATTGGAACTAGTACGATATAATGTTAAATTCGCTCTTGCAACGGTATTTTGCGCACCCCGGTTAATTTGCCTTCTGATATTAATTTTGTACTAACACACTTAGGGCTTGGAGTTAGATTAAGGGCACAAAATATTTTTGAAATAGTGTGATTACCAGAAATAAATTTAATGTTTCAATCGTTAATATTGTCCTGAATAAATTTGCATGACTAAGGGTGCTCTATTAAGTTTTGATAGATATGCAGAGTATACCAGTCCTGGCCAGCAGAGTGGACTATGACTTGAAACTTTATTGTTTTGAGCACATACTTAAATACTACAGCCTAAAGGAATAATGTGTAGTTAAACATCGTGCAAAACTAGACTTATCTGAGAGTTCTGCAAGAAATAAATTTCTCAAAGGTATGTGAAATCTAATAGTGAGCAAAAGGTAAAAGCAGTGATTGCCTAGAGATTGAAAATTCAGTCTCTCATCCTGGTGGTAGAGATTCGAAGTCAAGACACGCGGCTAAATTATGTGGGTATTATAAATGAATTATCACTTACTTCACGACAATGGAAAATATCGTGGAGAAACCTGCAATTTCATTAAAGTTTGATCTTAAATTTTGTACAATTTACCAATAAACCTTTCTCGCTGAGAGGATACCTGTGCCCAGCAGTGGGACAGGTGTTAGTTAATGACGCATTGGAACGATGCTACAGCTATACTTGCATCACGAAGGATTCTGTCATTTTATAACCTACCATCTTCGTTTCGTTTAGGCCATAGTGGACCACGCTGGCCATGTGAGGTAGGTATAATTTTAAACCTTTCGTTTTTGAACTCTGCAGGTTTTTTCGCGATATTTTCGTTCACCGTTAAGCAAGGGACAATTGATTTCTAAGATGCACATAAGTTCGAAAAATCAAAGATTATTTTCAGAGATTCGAATTCCTGAACTACAGTTTGAAATGCGGAATTGTTAGCACTAATGCTAACTATAGAACTGATTTTTACCTTTCGCATATATCTGCACGCTGATATTAAGTCCGTGAAAAGAACAAATGTGAAACAATAAAACAGAGCCGTGTTAGGTTACCGCTAAGTATGCTAACATTTTAAGCTAAATGTATGCCATTTAAACTCAGTAATGAAATAGTGTCATTATCACCTTGTTAGTGGCGCGAATTGCGAGATCCTAAGTCTCACTGCGTGTAGTCAAACTATAACAGATATTTTTTTTTTTGCTTAGAAAATGTTTTATTTAAAAATATTTTTATTTTATTTCACTAATTCAGTTACAATATACATATTGTATATCAATAACTGAATTACATACACTGAACTCGTTTTTATACAATATTGTGTATATTACATATAACATATAAGTGTGTGTGTAACTTGTAAGAAGAAAACACCATCAAAGAAATAGTAGCATGTATATGCATAAATGTACTACTAAATATGCATATATATGTATGTACATAAAAATATGTCAATTTTATATACATAAGTAGCATTCAAGCATGCAGTTCACATGATGGTAAGTGGTTACCGCCACCCATGGACATGCGGAATCAAGATAGGATTGCAGTCCTACCTTTAGTCGGCCACAGGCCTCCAAACGTAAGCGCACATTGCGAAGAGGTCAAGATCATCGTTCCATACAAAATAATTTTAAGACTTAGCCTAAAAACATATTCATTGACCAAACAAATTCATTTTAACCCAATTGCTACTTCTAGAAATAAGTAAGATCAAACAAACAAAAAGCACACCGTAGCATTACAAAATTAGAGTAGCCACATATTAAAATTATATTTTTACTTAATATTCGGTATATTTAATTATACACAGTTCGTCGTTAGTAGAACAAGTCATTCTACTCTCTCACCGTAACTTCATAAGATATGCTCCTACAGACCTTGTTTGCATAATGAGATTTTGTGTCTTAGAGAATTTAGATGACATGACGACTCAAGCAAAAAGCCTTTATTGTCTTATTGTTAGATACAATTTAGTCGGAGTTTAAAGTATTTCCGGGGGTACCGACCGTTTTAAATTTTTATCATATTTCATAGTCGCTCTATCTCGTTAAAGTTTGGAGCGGCAATCCATTTCAGCAAACTTACTTTATAGCATCGTTAGGAACTTAGAAATTTTCGCGTAAATCCATAGCTTCAGCACTGAAATGCTGAATAAGGCTCTGGCTAACTTTCATGACTTATCATCGACCCTATTCTATCCCACTCTTGGGCAAGTCTTCAATGTAAGAAGCATTTAGGCGGTAATCGGCTATTATGGCAGTGCTGATTGTTTGATACTGATTAGTACAAGATAAAATCATAAATTAAAAAAAATAATAATAAGGGCAGATTAAAAAACAGAAAAGATTACCTTCAAACAATTGAACATATATTCGTGAATCGTAGCTAAATCACTCTCGATAAATTCCCCTTTTAAGATAAATCAAAATCGGATTATCCGTTTAGAATCTACGCTTTTACAAAGAGGCAAATATACATAGATACACAGATACACAGAACCAAATATAGTCTACATTGTGTCTCTGTACATTGGTGTCTTTGTGTCTACAAAGACACACTCACTCAATACGTCAATACGTTAATCACATCAAAGTTATGACGTCCCTCTTATCGCGTCTTATCTTATCGGGTTTAATAATTTAACCAAAAACATAGGCCAATATAAGTTCACAAACTTGGACGTGAAACCGTCATCTAATCTCTTATATTATTTTTATTAAACCAAAAGGTGAAGTAAGTCCCGAGGTAATCCCAACTTTTCAAACACGATATCCGTTTGAAACGAGTTTGCTTATCATTAGCGTTTAATTAGTAACGCACAGACGGTGGACAGCGCCTCTGAGGATTGCTGCTTCAACAAATTGAGGCCATAAAAATGGAGTTATGGACGCTAATATGTAGACTTTAGTATATATTTGTTTATAGTTTATAGTATTTCAATTTTATTCGTCTCTTGTTCTAAAAGTACTTACGTAGGTTGATTTTTATTTATCAGGCAAATAAAAAAATTGATGCAATACCTCTTCTTGATACATCTTAATATCTCTAGAGCATTCAAACCGAAAGACAAAAATTTTTTTCTTCTTCCTAATAATACTATGCAATTTTTACTGACATACCCTGTATTGCTTTTAAGCAGTAGTATTTAGGCTCCTATGAAGGGTACGGAAGGGTACGGTAGACTTAATTGGTATTATAACATTCCAACTGAACCCTGATATAAACTTTTATCGACTTTTAGGTTGTATTTTGACTCACTTTTCTTTTAACGTATTATTTGCCATTGATGAAGTTAGATCCACATTAACTCCTCACTTTTTTAATATCCAGGTATTTGTTGATACTATTATCATGATGTTTTAATCGCTTTTTCAGTGGCTCCAAAACGTGTGCAGAATCAGCTCGTTACTGCGCTTTTAGACGCCTCCGGGATAGCGATACTGAGCGAACACGGTCACAGCGATTGCATCTCATTACTATGTATTTTCGATTAAACTTTTACAGTAACAATATAATCAAGGAATAATGTCGCATTATGTTTAAGGGAAGGCACACGTGATTTTTTTTTTTCAAAGTGTTCACCTCTTATCCAAAAAACGGAAAAATATACTCCAGCTAACATACAGTTGCCTCACATTGCTACAACAATACTATTTAGATGTTTACCTCCTATCAAATTCAAACATTCAAACATTCTTTATTGTTGAAAATTGTAGATCATACCAATACAGGTTTTGAACCCCAACAAAAATCCATGTTTGTCTCCACTATTATAGTAAGGGATAAATCATTTATAATGCCCGACATGACTTACAAAAATATAGACATAGGCAAACAAACAAAGTTCATGAGATGAACTCATAGATATCAGTCCGCCACTCCGTATGATGTATCACCTTAACCTTTCCGCAAAAACATGGAGAAACAGCTAAGTGAGAGTCGGTCTCGTACAAAAAGGGTTCCGTACCACTGTTCTAAAAGTCGAAGTAATATGCCAAATAAAACACGTTTGTGTTGCGCTAATGGTAAGCGCTAGAATATACAAGTACCGTAGAATATCTGAACAAAATATTACATATCACACTTTATATGGTTGCGTGCATATCGTCGTATTGGCAAAATGGATGGCGTGGATTCATATACAAGTACATAGGTGACTGTTTTTATTTAAAGCTTTCATTTTACTCTTTATCTTTATTTAACTATTTATTGTTATAGCAGTTTAGCAATTTCATGTTCAGGGTCTATAACAGTCGATCAGACGGTCAAACAAATAAAGCTTTTGTTGTGGGACCTATTGGCGGCCAATGGAATAGAAACCGTGGAAGAAATAAGTCATCATCAATCGCTTCTGTGGCACTGCTGGGCACAGGTCTGCTCTCAGAGTGAGAAGGTTGTAGGCCGTAGTCCACCACGCTGGCGAAGTGCGGATTGGTAAACTTCACACACTTTAGAGATATTTTTTTTTTAGAACTCTTAGGCGTGTAGGTTTCCTCACGATGTTTTCCTTCTCCGTCAAGCAAGTGATAATTAATTTCTAATACGCATATAATTTCGAAAAATGCCTGAGATTTGAACCCTGGACCCTACGTTAGAGAAGTTGAATTCTTAACCACTAGGTTTACCACTCACAGCTCAAAGCTGCTGAAAAAAGCACTGCTGAAAGAAACAGGTATCTTACTTAATATCTAGCCCTTAAACTTTTTGTCTATCTTTTACGCACATAACAAAAAGACAAAAAGGATTCTTTACAGACTGTAGATACAAAATGTACATAATACGAATCAGTTTTCCTTCTGCAACATCATAAAAAGCAATACTTCAACGGTAATTGTATCGTTTTAGACCAATCAAGATATTAGTGCGCAAAACACGAACTTAAGTTGGGATCGCGTGTAACTAATCGTTCCACAACTTCCGTTCTGTTGACTTTGATTAAGACTTCCACTTAATTGTTCCAAACAGATTGTTTCTTCATTAACTTGAAAACAGGTCTTGGGCGGTTCGTTCGGTGTCCGGAAATGTTTTGCAAAAGTTGATAGGAGTAAAGCACTGGTAATTATGAGCAGTTCCGATTTTTTTTATCTCATGGTCATAAAGATAAGTATTAAGTAAATTATGAGCATGTATACGTATATGTAACTAAAGTGGTGGTGGTTGTGGTGATAGTGGTAGTAGTGAAGAGTTCACGCCGTCCAACGTAGGCACAGCTTGTCATACATCTATAAAAATTCTATGAGGTTCCGTCTATGTGAACCCGTTTCCAATGTAATGATTCTTTAACATTATAATTAATCTTATTTTATTTTAGTTTGGAACTCCTATCGAAATATGTCTGTAACATTCTTAGATAATCCTTAAGCATCAAAATATATGTAGTTTATCTTAAACCATTTTTGTCTCAATGCTGGCTACAGGTTTCCTCTCAGAGTGAGAAGTATTTTAAAATCATTCACACTCCGGATTTGAATCCAGGATCTCCCGATTGAGAGGTCGAATTTTTAACCACTAGGATATAGATAGATAATAAAAAATATTTTTGATGATTTTGTTATCTCACATTTCGTATATCGTACAAACATATGGTTTAAAATACCAATTACTTTGTAATCACAGAGATTACCTAAAAATATATTTTACAGAAATTGTTCTTGGAAATATCCTTCAATAGGAACACGTTTATTTTCAAGTAAATTGTACTTTTGAAGAGAAATAGCGTCCTGAGGGGAAATCTAGCGAGCATAGCACGTAACGCCGTAGCGTAGCTACGTCGGAGCACGTAGATGTGTGATGCTACGCCGTAGCAAGCGATGCCTTGTTAGAAAATCATTCTCTTGATACGGTTCGATAGATATCTCGTTAGTAAATTACATTTCGTGTCTGTTTGAATGAACTAATGACTTAGTTATTTAAATACTGACCTGAATTAAATATAAATATAGCAACGATTAGTTCTAAGCTAAAAGTAGCAGACGCAAAATAAGCCTTAAGTACTCTATATGTGCATGAAATTACAATTCAAATTGGTTTTTAACAGACTTTGATGATAACAGTGAATTCTTCTGAGGCTTCACGGCTATTCGAGTTTTGTTTACATCTACTAGTAGGTTATGAGCGCCTTACTTTCGTCTGTTAAGCCTAATCTAATATTACCATGTACAAAAAGTTTAATTTCAAGGCGTTGAGATATTCACCTAATTACTCGATGCTCTTGAGAATAACTTCGCCATAAACCGCACCCTTATTTGTTTAGGGGTATAGAGTTCAAATTGCTCTATCAAAGTGTCAAGAGGTTCTGATTCGCTCAAGAGTTCCATCAGCGACGTATTTTGGATCCTATTGTCATTGCATTAAAGTTTATTTTGAGTTACACGTTATGTAACGGTAAAGTGGTTAGATGCAACTGCTATTTCTACTTGGCTAATTCTGCGGTGGTGTTAACAAAGCGTTTCGGTTTGATTCCCGGGAGGAACCATCCGGCTGAGATCTAGATTTCCCGGTTAAACTTTACCGTTTTATGTGGATGTGTACTGATTATTACAACAAGTAAATAATTTAATTTAAATAGATGTTACAAATAAATGAAAATTACTAACAAACAAGACAAATGATAAGTAATGAAAATGTGCAAAGAACTTAATATGATGTGAACAGAAAATTTATATTTTTTAAGGTATAGAAGCACTTAACGAGCATGCAACTCACCTCATAGTAGTACTACCTCATAGTAAGTGGTCACAGTAACCCATGGATATCTAAAATCAACCTCAGATTAGATTGGAGTCCTGAAGGATACAAATGTGTTGACCTTTCGACTAAGTTGGAACGCCTTATGCAAGTGTCTCTCCTTTACTTCCCTTCAGGCCAGAATACAGCACCATTGAGCATTGCTATTAAAGCCAGAAAAAGGAGTGGCGATGATGCAGCCGACGTTAAACTACACAAAGGATCTATCACCTGAAATCTCCTCCTCCCAAAACTACCTCCTCTTTTTCAAAGTCAGTTGCAAAAAAAAAAACAAACTGCGGATCTCCTCTTTCTTTTGAAGTCGGTTGGTAGAACAATTAATATACACATAGCCCCACCATAAATATCATAAACACACAGAGACGAATACACAAACACCCAGACCCAGAACAAAAATCTAACTTCATTATATAGGTGTGGCTGGTCGGGGAATGTATCTGGAACCTCGCGGGACATCAGTTGTCAAGTAGTCGGATTTTATTCTGATCCCGCTGCAGGCGTCGAGGTCACACTAGATTTTTCAATATGCCTGTGACATGTATATGTGTCAATATTGGAAACATGGGAAGTAATAAAAAAATTCCATGCCCGCAATAACAGTTTTTACATCCGACCCCGAACACTGCTAAAACAATTTCAATCAGAGCTGTTTGCGAGGAAACATTAAAAAATTCGGAGCAGCATCAACCCCGTGACGAGGGTCGCCAGGGTGTATCCGGTACCGTTTTCCCGATATGATGCCAATTTTAAACGGAATGCTCATGTTTTATTAATACAAGTAATTTACCCACCTATTTACCTGGTAACATTAGAGTTTATTAATACAAGTAATTTACCCACCTATTTACCTGGTAACATTAGAGTTTAGCGCTGCTGTGTTCTAGTTTCCAAGTAAGAGATATTTATATTAGGCATTCCAACTTAGTACCCAGGAATGGCAACGCATCTGTGGCTGATGACACAGAACTCAGTTAGGATGCCGATCTGAGGGTTGATTACAAATGTCCACGGCCGGCATTGGCCACTTACCATCAGGTGGACGGCATGCTTGTTTTATGTTACCATATTTTAAATAAAACTTCACAAACTTTCATCATAAATAGCTTTATATTATTTTGGGGTTTCCGCCAAACTTGTGGTCATACTCGTACACACGGTTCTTAGATATTAACACTACAGTCCCATTTTCCAAACTTTTATATTCACCCTGTTGCCACGCTACATTTATACTGTTGTTCTATACGATATTACGATAGTGTGTGTGTGTGTGTGTGTGTGTCGCTTGTTGCGTTAAACATGACATTTATACAAAAGGCATGAAACGTATAGATTATAAGACATTTTTACCCTTTATAGTTCGTCTCCAGTGGCACCACCGCCATACCCATTTATGTCTAACAACAGCAGCGTTAAGCGCTGCTATATTCTGGTTTAAAGTGGATGGCAAGGAAAAGACACTTATAAAAGACATTCCCTCTTAGTCCTCAGGGGTAGCAATGCATCTATAGCCCCCTTAGATAGGACTCTAATCCTATCGGTGGTTGATTACTGATTTTCAATGGCGGCAGTAGCCACTTACCATCAGTTGAATGCTCTTTTGCTACTTCTATATCAAAAAATATGTGTTCCTTTAATTAAAATAAGAAAAAGTTTGTTCAATTAAGGTTACATAAAATTTATTTTGCCTGAAAGTAAAGTTAGGATAAAACTACTTCCAACGCTACACTACCAACATACATATACGATGGTACATGTTTCAGGCGTGCAGTTTCGTAACGAAGTCAGTGTTCACGCGATGTTTAATAGATAAACCTAAAATATTAAGTTCCTTCTAACCACCAAGATAACTTCCAAACAAGCTACTGATCTGATCTGAAGTCGAGTGAGGTTTTGTGAATTATTCATGTGATACAGATGCAAGGGATTAGTTCCGCACGCGTAAAGAAGTTAAACAAAGTTCTTCTAAAGTTGTTCCAGTATGAACCCAGCCTATGTATATTTTAAAATTGCAAACAAATCACCACATTTTTTGTATGAAAGCTCCTTCAACATTGGTTCAGTGTTTCTACATTAGTATACAGCGTGGTGTGCTTCGTTGGGAAGTAGATAAACTACTATAGATTAGAAAAATATGGATTATAGCATAAGCTTACAAAGTAACCTAGTAGATCAATTTCGGCCGCTAGAGGTCCGATATTCGAATCTCAGATTTAGTTACCACTGATTTGATTTCATTATTATTATGGTACATTATTAGAAATAAATCGTGACTTAGTGATCAAGGAAAGCAACGTGAAAAAATCTACATTTTTCATTACAAGGTCTTTTCTACATTAGATATATCGTTTGCTTCCATAAAACAAAATTCTTAGGCATGTAGGTTTCCTCCTCTAAGGTGAGTACTCCACCAATCCACACTGGGTTAGCGTGGTGGACTATGGCATAAACCTTCTCATTATTAGCCGTGCCCAGCAGTGGGACAGTAATAGGTCGATGACCATGCTGCTCAGGAAACAGTAATTTCATTTCAAACGACAACAAAATACATCAATTTTATTGACATATACATGGTTTTATAATTCAAATTTCAACGCCCTGTGGTAAACTTGGCATTCATAATTCAAAATTCAAAACAAATTTAACAGCGCTAGTAAATCGATGCAAAGGAAAGAAGTTGGTTCTAAAGTTGAAAGCTCTGCGGGACTTTATGCATAATTGGCCAACGCGGGCCCATTGTGTGCTTTAATTAAAAAAGGCATAGTTTAAAAGTTCTACCGTTTCTTACCTCGGACGAAGTTTCGTCCATATTTTACTAGATCCGTTGCCACGGAGATAGAAATGCTTTGAAGTTTAAACAGGTCTTTAACCTCTTTAAAGTTGAACTTTAAGGGCATATTTTTAGCTTTGTATATATATTGTGATTTTACAATGATTTTACATACAAATTATATGTACAGGAATTATATATCTTTTTGAATTTTCGTACCCAAAGGGTGCCCTCGAGACCCTATCATATCGAGGCCCCGCGATAGACGAAGAGACGGATAGACATATAAACTGCATGTGCGTCTCTTCGTCTGTCACACGGCTGTCACTCATGAACCGTAGGTAAACGTAATTAGCTTGAAATTTTCACAGAATGTGCGTTATTGTGGCCGCTATAAAAACAAATAATAAAAAATATAAAACCTTTAAAAAATATTACAAGTTACCTGACTCCGCTTTATCTACTGTGCGATTGCGACGGTGTACCCGCTTGCAGTGAGATGTCGTAGTATTTTATTACGATTTTCGGCGGCATTCATATATTATATTGCGACAGGTACAGCATATGTGTTTTTCGTTCGTACAGTGTTCTTTCGGCGTTATTTGCTCGAACTTATTGAGGGTTATATGGAACCCTTCGTGTGTATGTCCTACTTGCTCTTAATGGATATTTTACTTGAACATTTTATGTAATAAGTGAATACGGTACCTATACTCCTAACCTCACACTAGGATTCTCTGAGTCGCCCTTAGACCAACAAAACTCCATTCATTTATTTTTGACACAAATACGAATATACAGACACTGAAACCCAGAATAAAAATCTTAATCCACCATTCAGATGTCCAGCATTTGCATACGGAGACCGCTACGGTAATCGCTTTGTCATGCGAGTCAAACATGGAAGTTAAGATGGGTGAAGCGGACACAAATATGTCCTGAAAGATATCTGAAGATATGGCCTCTGTCTCAAGAAAAAAGCCACGCACAGAAGTGGAACAATAAAGAGTTGATGAAGAAGTGAGTGCTGCAGCTTACAGTTCAATTTGCTTGCAGAAGCAATCCTGCGACTCTATAAAGCTTCACTTGTGTCTTATAGCCATTGTGCAGCACTACTATCTTCTGCTTTAAAATTTTAGAGGATTATTAAGCCATTAAGTGTAATTAATTCACATAAGACGTAGCTAATAGTTGCTGGCATCTCAAATTTACATTTGAGAACAGAAGTGTAAAGCATGTAGCAAACATTAACATAAATTGTAGCCTGCATAGCTATGAGTGTAATGTTTTTTTTTAGAAGATTTGGAACTTGAGGCAGCTAGCAAACATGCAGTTCACCTGATAGTAGGTGGCTACTACCATTCATGGGTATTTATAATCAACCTAAGGTAAGATTGGAGTAGAGATGAGACGTTTTTACACTATCATGGTTTAGAATCAGGGCTTCGCTTCGAAGTAGGGCGCCCTAAAATAGCCGCGAAATACTTGCAAGTGTGAAAGACTTGCGAGTACTTGCTGCACTTGGAAAACCTGGTACATGATCTTGCAAGTATATATCATCTCTAGATTGTGAGTCCTACATGAGATACGTACCAGATGCGTTGCTTCCCCTGAGGACTAAGTTTGAATGTATTGTATTTATACAAATACTAGCGACTAAATTTTAAATACCTTCACTTGTGCTTCATAAGGAACCTTTGCCGTCGATTCCGATTGTCTTTATTTAATAACAGTCGTTTAACTTTTAGGAAGCCTCATGGGCACTTTGAGAACATCCGACTCTGTTAGCATATAACCCGTATCTCCCCTACTTGCGCACGAAAATTGAAACTGAAACCTATCATCATATCATCATCATGCAATATAATGTAAAAATCAGCTAAATGCAAGTCGAATAAAAGGGTCGTCAAATATCGCCGGAATCAACAAAATATTACGACATCACACTTTATGTAGATAGTCGCACATCGCCGCAATGGCAAAATAGATGACGTAGATTCTTATAGATTACTGAAGATTTTGGAGGATGATTTAAATTAATTAAACTGTTTAGAATA
>DWJS01000294.1:0-12145 GCA_018248975.1 Codatractus imalena | reverse complement strand
TATAACGCAAAAACCTTTGTCAATGTCTTTAATAAACAAACAATAATGAAACTGACTTTATATTATGCCCTTATTATAAAATAACAATATTATAATATTAATTTTTAAAAAAAATTAAAAAATTACAAACTACATGTCATTTCGTTTTGTTTTATTTTATTTTTAAATTCTGTCGTTAAATTGCAGTCGAATATTGTTATTTTTTATTTAAATTTACCATTTTTATTCCATTAATTAAATTTTCTATTTGCATTTCATTTAATGTATTTCTTTCACCTATGAATTTTATCCGCTTATCTCATCACTGACGCCTAACCCAAATCAAATGTACGCCTTGGGGCTCTGTTCCATACATCATAGCTTCATAATTGTTGCCCAGGTCTATCCCAAGCAGTGTCGTCGTCCGTTCGAAGATCCGATGATGCCCCGGGCGGCCGTGATTAATCTCACACACCGCTATCGGAAAACTATTAGCCACCTATTATTGTTATTCGGTTAGTTAATGACAGGCTCCATATCTTCTTTGGACTACCGCGGTTGGTATGATTGATTTCAGATCAAACAGGTTCTGTTTTTGAATTTGAATTTTGCTTTTTGCATTTGTGTCTTTAACAGACAATAAATAACCTGTAATTTATGCTCGAATTGTTTTCACAGTTATAAGGTAGGCTATATTTTTTATATGAAGTATACGTATGTAAAGTCGAATTTAGTCACACGTATCACACCGAGATTTCATAAGACCTAAGAGATTATTGTCTGTATCTGACATTAGTTCTTTGTAAATGAACTGTTCGTTTTTAAATGACACTGTTAACGATAATGTTTGTCATAATTAAACTACACCATAGACTCAAACTTGCTAGACATGGCAGATTGAAAGGGTTGAAAGCTCTTTTAATAATTAAGGAGACACAGAAAGAAGAAAAGATACATCCGTGGAAGTCGACTAGTAAGGCTTCCGTATAAGAACGTTTTGCTGTATGCACCGCGCTTGTTAGTCAATGCTTAACTTCCCGAAGATTTGCTGTTCTTTCTTTAGAATTTGCTGCTACTATGAGTCACTTCTTACGACCTCATAGAAGAGAGGGAGTGGTGTCATTTGAGGCCGGCGCCACTTCAACAAAAAGCCACTACAAACAACATTAGAGGGCAATTCACGCGACAAGCCCATAAATCAAATTGACAAATCGCATCAAATAGAAAAAGATAAATACATCCCCTTTCCCGAATAAACGGCAATAAATCGGTGCCCTTGTGTCAACAGCGTATTAGTGAATATGGATGCACTAGTGTTATGTGACCTTCGACACCCTCTTCGACATAAACAGGGAAAGGAGTCACGGAGGAAACACGAACAAAGTCACGGCTCACAAAATGCTGGTCGTATTAAGCCCTCAGATTTGTCGCGACCAAATCACGCGAAAAATCCAACGATAAACGTCTATATCCGCTTTTCCCACATATTTTCGCGTTTCCCTCTCATGTGCTCACTTAACATGACGATGTTTGCCCTTTTTCCCCTAGCTACCGTGTCAACCCGATACACGACTCTACAAGGAAACTCTACCTTACTTTATCAACCGAGAGTTAATTTTCGAATGTAAGTGATTTTGAAAAAATGTGCTCTGTATTTTTTTGGAAAAATGAACATGTATTTTCTGTTCACCGCACTTTGTACTGTAACACTAAGATATAAGATCCGATTACGCTTGGAAGGGTTGACGGAAGCTTAGTATATTTTTATTGGAAAGGGGATGTTCGGGTGACATTGTTACACAGTGTACTGCACATTATTGGGTGATTGAATGGTACACTCGCAAGACAAGTTTGATAAGGTGCCCTCGTGTTGAGGATAACGGGGCTTGAGGGCTCCAAATTGAGTTCGATATGTTAAAGCTGGTTCTATTGATATTTATATTGAGGTTTATGGTTATTTAACCTTTACGTGATACAAGTAGCAACTTTCAGTACAACTCATTGGTGTTTTAGGAAAGAAATTCGTTGCTCTTGAGAACTTAGAATGCCTCGTTTTAGCTGCGGCACCACCTAATAACAACTGTTAAGTGGTTTGAAGGAGCTAAGGCAGAGTCAATTGTACGAGTCCATTCCAAGTCCTCAGTTGTAACAACGCGTAGGTATGTGGCCTAAATTTGAACTTGGTACCTTCAATGATATATGCCAAAGATGTATTTAATTTATTTTACTAAGCTACTCTTTCATGCACATCATTAACCTAAATATTTTTTAATTTTATTTTTGATCTGTCACCAAATACTAATTTTATAGTAGGTACTATTTTCATTACAATAAATTGGTAGAATAGTCATATGAGATTATTTAAGTATTATTGATAAACTTTAAACCTTATCTATACCGTTCTACCCTGTGGCAAGAACTCATGATGCACCACGCCCCTGAAATCGAAGAAAACTGTAAGCAAAACTTCGCGATACTTTTTGTACATACCGTATATTGTTTACTTGTACCCACTTAAAAGCAAGCACCTACTTGCTTATTATAAAGTACAATAAAACTGCTAACTTGAACTGGCTTTTAAAGGCGTTCACTTCGCAACTCGTACCCACTTCTCGGAACGTTTCCGTGGCAATCAATCATTTGAGAAACTTCGAAAGAACGTAAAGTGATGTTTTTGTACGACGCTTTGTTGAAACGACTTCGCATCCGGACGAAAATGATGATGCCTCTGAACTTTGAAAATATTTGCCAAATGAAAAATTGTCTTCAGTCGTACGTTATATAAATAGGATTCGTATCTGGACCGATGTTTCATATCGAACTTGTATTTGTTTTAACCTCCGGCGCAATAAGGGTGTTAGAGTTTAAAAAAATATGTATGTATGTCTATGTGTTTATATGTGTCATCGTAAGCAAACCTATGAAATATTTTTGTTTTATTATTTATATTCCAGTGGTTTGATCAAATGTTCTTAGGTACAATTCAAGAAAATGTGTTCATTCGTTTCAGACATAAGCTCTTTTTCATCACCAGTTAAAGATATAATATTATAACTTGTGTACTGAAAGCGTCGGGGTCTATATTAATTCACATATTAATCACACATTACACATTAGGCACATATTAGTTCTATAAATTGATGGTTAAAAATAAAGTCTCACATAAAACAATAGTTTGTGAACCCCCTTATATTAGAAGATTCGACTGCGTTTATTTGTTTTTTAGCAAAAAAATCAAACGAAGTATTACAAAACCAATGGAATCACACCTTGTCTATCAAAATATGAGAAGTTACATCCTACCAACAAATTAGGCGACAGTCACATGTCAAGCGTCACACGGGCGTATGTTTACATCACGTAGTCAGTGTTGGAGGTCGTGATTGTAATTTACATTCACAAAGCGAAAGCCAAATTGGATTGTCCGACGCTCGCCCGCTTTTCATTTCAATCGCCCTTGCGATACGGCAGATTTAACAGAGATGGACTGTCACATCATATTTTCCGTAACAAAGACTGAACTTTTACTGTACTGTATTGTCTGTTGTTTCTGCTTTTTAAAATTCGAATGCGTTAAATATAAATACAAGCCGTTCTTTGTTCTCAGTAGCATGTTTTGTGTGTCTCGAAGTATGATATTCGCTTGATCATTTTAAATTAACATGGAAATTATCAACACCAAGTAGATTTCGAACTTTATGTGAACTCTACTACAGACGCGTCTCTTCTGTTTAGTTGGAATATTCTCAGCCTGCTATTTTGCTAATTGCTTTTATTACTTATATGGTAAAAAAACAACGTGATCAATTCTTACTGTTATTCAAATCAAACTTATTAATCCTTCTGATATAATAAATGAATACAATGATAAGTGTTTGGCTGAGTATAGCACACGCACACACAAACGCACTCGCACACACACGCAAGCACACACACACACACACGAGCACACACACACAAACGTAGAATGTGTCTACGTATAAAGCTTCATAAGATACCGCTGTTATACACGGACAAACAGCCAGGTAGACAGATGGACAGTGGAGCCTCAGTAACATGATCAGGTTAAAACCTTTTTGGTACAGACCCCTAACAAACCACTGAAATCAAGATGTAAACATGCTTGAATCCTTTCCGCTGTAATACTAAAATAAAAGATCAGAAATGAAAGTGATGAAAGTAATGCAATAAAGAACAATTCAAATGTTTCCAGCGAATGCTCTGAAGTATTACAATCGAGTTACGCGTTAAAGTTGAGCTTCCAATTGGGAGGAAAAGTTTGGTGTATGATGAACCTCGCGCGTTCCGTTTGCTCTGTTTCGACCATTGCCATCGAATCATGATCACATAGACTCTTAATGGAAAATAAATATGTACATAATAATACTATTTTCATTATAACTACCTTTTATTTACCTAGTTTGTTATGTAGTAAATACGTAATATATCGAGTGGTAACTGCTAAAGTATGTGTTTGGTTTACAATTCAAAGCTTTATCTGATCTGTTGGACTGATTTCATACCAAAAAGTAATAGCTAAATATTATTGTTGTCTTAGTCCTATCCATCCGGGAGCCATGACAAGTGCTATTGGATAAGATCGGTTCACCGAGGAATATTATTGATCTTGCTTACCCATGCACTGAGAACGACGGCGAGCGTGAAAAAAATGATAACCTATTATGAGTCTATTCTGTTGTTCCGTCGATGCCTTTGTCCGTATGCCGGGTTTTATTCGGCGTCAACTTTTTAATTTCGTTCCTGCAACGTCGGCACTCGCGTGAAATCCCGTGTAACAATACGCCACGCTTCCCATTGTTGCTTTTTGCGCTGAAATGCGAAATTCATGAACACCTGCGCCCGAATTCAATTGCCTCGCAAAACATTAATCCTCTCGCCTTATAATTCTGAAGCATTGTTATTTAATTAAGATCGAAACGGGACTCAGTCACTCTCGCACTGGCGTACAAAACTTGAAATGATCAATTCGTAAGGACAATTTATTGTTAGGGAATTTTAACAAAACTTCCATATTCCGTTCCGGAATTTAATTTGGATTTCAATAAGTCCTATTTTATGGCGCGGACTAAATGGTATGGCGTCGAATTTTCGCATTCCAGTATAGCTGAAGTTGGCGAATTCCGTTCAAGTCGAGCGCGATCGCAAATGGCCAAAGTTTCGTAGTAATTAACGACTAAGTCAGGTTAAGTGCTCTCGACTATAGCTGTCCTTATTAACGCTTAATAGTGCCATTGTCTTTATTTATATTCGATTAGCAAGCTTTAATTTTTCCGCTTTACGCTCTTTAAATATATTGCAAAGTTTTTGAGGAATTAAAAATACAAAACGGCTCTTTTGTATACATATGCGTACGTACGTACTTTTATGTGTTTGTGTATGTGTGTGTTAGGAATTACATACATATACTATAGAAAAAGGAACAGGAGCGGCGGCTTTTTAATGAAAACTAATTAAAATTCGGTTAAGTGCGAGACGGACTCTCCCACAAAAGGTTCTGTACAACCGTCATTAAGAAAAAAAACAATTCAAATAGAAACGCGTATGTAGCTGCAAGCGCAATATTTACAAATCATCATCAACCATTTCTGTCCCACTGTTGGGCACAGGTCTCCTCTCAGAGTGTGAATGTTGTAGGCCAAAGTCCACCACGCTGGCCAAGTGCGGATTGGTAGACTTCACACACCTTACAGAACTTTTTTTTTAGAACTCTTAGGCGTGTAGGTTCCCTCACGATGTTTTCCTTCGCCGTCAAGCAATTGATAATTAATTTCTAATATATGTTTACAAATACCAATGGCAAAATATTAGCTGTCACATTTAATGTGGGTAACTCACACTTCGCTGATAGCACACGGCAAAACATATGGCATGGCTTAAAGGTAATATAGTTATTTTTAATTTATGTTATATCCTTTTATGTTACATCGGTGATAGTAGTACACATTCTGTGATAATTTCAACAGTCTACCTATAATAGCTCATAAGATACATCCCGATGAAGGCGGGCAACCGGACACGCGAATAGATTGTCAGCGGAGCGATATCAAGCGCTTCTTACAAAACTGTTCATCTGTGGTCCTCTAAGGACAGATAAGCGCGGTAACATCCATTCGAAAGGTTAGAAAACTCGGTCATATACGGTCGGTTACATTGTCTTTTAATATAAGCAGCTAACGACGATGCAGCTGATATCATATCTCGAAGCGAAATTACGGACATAAATCCTACATAAGGCTTATACTTCATACATTATTAACTAATTGCTTCTCGTTACCGGGAGACTCGCGACTCTTCCTGCATAAAGCAAGCATAGGATTATACAAGGAATCAGCGACACTAAAGTTTCTAACGCAGGAATATCAGTTGTAATTAGCGAAGTTAGAGATATCTAAGTTTGTCTACTAAAACTGAGTGCAAATGTACGAATTGTGTCTAAAAACTTTACAGAAGACTAGGTGCTAATTTAGTGGAGTATAATTTTAATGTATTATTTAAAAAGTAGATCAGGTGTGAGACGGGCTTACACACGCAGGGTTCCGTACAATCATTTCAATTAAGCAAAAAAACCATGAACAAAAGCACGTTTCTAGAAGCTGTTGCAAATATACTATATGTAGATAACGGATAACATACCAAAGAGTTACAATATCACACTTCATGTGTATATTCACGCATCGCTGCTAAATAAACGGCGTGTATATATGTACATATATCTTATTGGTAGATTTTTAACGCTTCAATTTTACTCTATTTTTATGATTTGTTGGTAAAGTCGTTACAGTTGTATCACTTTTGAAATTGAAATTTTATTTAATTGAATATACGGTTATAATATTCGCCGCAAATTTATTATAGCGACACCTTAAGTACTAATGCTTGGAATACAGAAATCCACATGCATTCAATAAACTTTATCATGATTGTCATTCAGTCGCCAAACACAAAGTCCAGTATAAGTACATATTCTTTTAATGAATTGGTTCGCTGTGAGATTTTCACAAAAGATAGATTCCACAGTTTAGTTGTGTTTAATGATCAACATAATTGTGTTGAGCACATACATGCGATTGAGTACAGCATCGCACACCGCAACTTGTTCACCTGTTAATTGATTTGTGATGTTCATACCGCCATCGATCGGTCGTCAGCAGTCGTTCCATTTATACCAGGGTACACTAGCAGCTGAAGTTGATGTTTGGGACATAAGCTGTTACACTTTTATGACTCACCTGTCTCTGCCCCACAGCATTGTTACCGCCCCATAGTATAGCTGCAGTTCTTTTAAATTATGTATTATATTTCCATTGTATTGTATTGTAAATAAATAAACAGACACTCATGATAAGGATAGATTTCACACTCCTTTGAAATCGAAGCGATCATAGTTTTCGAACGTGTGTGAATATTATCAATCCACACAACTGAATAAAAGTCTAAAACTTGTCAATCACAAATAGGACAATAACTGGCGAATGACGACATTCCTACATAGTATATAAAGGTTCCGTATAATACATGATTAAATTCAAAATATATAAAAATATCCGACGATGAAAAAGAGCTGATAATCTCCAAACGATTGTTTTTTTTATCAAAACTATAAACACTCAATCAAGTCTCCTTTTAAACAATAAAAACGTGAATATTATACCGATCCACCCATTTGGGAGCTACGATGCTACTGGGTATAGCACAGACAGCTAGAGTGAACAGACATATATACACACATATAAAGATACATAGACATAAAAAGACACACAAACATATATACACAAGTTAAATTTATAACAACCCTCTTTCGGGCTTTAAAAACACTAGGAAACTTGTCTTAAAAGTCCACTCTTTTCTACTGGGTCTACAAACAAAGGCCGCCTTCAGAAGACAGAACCATCGAAACCTTTGTCAAATATAACACCATTTCAATTAATAGACCATACATTAATTCACTGCACGAACTTATTCGATAACTTCCAGTTCTGTAACTTCAGATGAATTAACATAATGTTGCCGCATAAAGACGTATTCCTGAGTCGGTACTAAATGAGATTGTAAGATAACTACGCCATTTAATATAATTGTGTTATAGCTTTAGCTTTAACTGTAGTCTGTGTTGTCAACACTAACACGTAACGTCGTCTAAACGTAGTATATTATGTAAATTATCGTCCGTTGTCGACCGATTACCCTGCAAGAGAGAACTATTTGATATTTGCTTTCCACTTTATGCATTTAAAAAAAAGTTGTAAGCCTTGCACTACGAATGTTTGAAGTTGTGAATTAACTCAAATGATCCCGAGGAAATGGCGATAATGGCGTTCCGTTATCTGGGCATGGCGAGCACGTACAACAGATTTGTTAAGCTCACAAATAATTCTTCCGGGCGAAGTTTGGCGTTTTAACTAGTTGTTAATTGGTAACAATAGACCCGTGGGCTGTCGAATTTCGAACTTAATTAATTCTTTTTATATTTCAATGTTATGAGATCATAATGTTGATATGATGTAAAATGGAAGATTTGAGGTTCCTTTGTGGGAGAAATTAATTCGGTCAATTTGACATTTTAAAGTTCTTAGTGCGCAATAACTACTCTATGCGACTGTTTGACCTCAGACTTGACTTGACCTTGACAGTAGGAATGAAACACTATCAAATTGTTTTAGTTATTTGTTTTTACTGATATTGTACATACATTTTAGCTTCAACACTTCATCATATAAACCTTAACTATGCCAAAACTCAATCATCTCCGTGTAAGCCATTTTTAAAAAGGGATCTTATGTTTTCGCTTCACGAATAATACAAGACAAATAACCGAATTCTTCATTATATTATCACATGGGTGTAATTTATATCAACCTTCTTGGGCAGCGTGGTCGACTACAGCCTAAACCCGTCTTATTCTGAGAGCCAAGTGACCAACAGTGCGACATAATGGGCCGACGTTGATGATAATTACAAAGTTAATAGCCTCTAAATGTGATTAAATATTAAATGGGATGAGAAATTTGTGCAAATGAAACTTGTTTAAGGACATTACAATAGGATCGGATCAAACTAACGAAGTTTCCTCAACTACGTGCTACAACTTTGGAACAAATACATCACGATGGTCTGATCAGACGCCTCGAGCTATGTACATCTTGTTTTAGAGTTCTGCAAATAGTATCATTCGTAGTTTGCAATACCCGATTTGTCCCAATTTACCAATTTAATTATTCTGTTTCAATTGAATAAGGATGGATGTTTCTTAATGTGTTTTGCTTGTACATAAAGCTGGTTGGAGCTTGTGGCTTGAAATTGTTCTTACTTACACTTTAGCACTAGCCACGGATGTATCTCAATTCGGGTAAGATTTATGTTTATATTTAAAGTTGCTATGAGACGTCCCTGTAAAAAGTTGCAATGAAGAAATATCTCCGAATTTCCAATGATTTTTATTAATATTTTTAATTTTATTGTTAACACACTGTATCTATTTTATTTTTATCCTTGAATGAAACAGAAGAATCAACCGAGCATACAGTCAACACAGCCTGTAGGTAAGTGGCTGCTACCGCCCTTGGACATCACTTATCAACCCCACATGGCCAAAAGTAAAGCGGTGTAGAAAGCCAGGTAGTGGTGATGAATAAATGTATTTGTCCATATTTCCTCAAAATATAAATGATTAATTAAAACTTTCATGTATGGGGTGAACACGTATTTAATTACATTACAAGCTCAGAGACGATTGAAATTATGAAAGAAACGAATGCTCTAAGACAAGGGTGCCCAACCGTTTATGAAAGTGAGCCCTAATTTTGCATCCAAGACCATCGGCGGGCCACACATATTTTTAATGTCATATCATAATGGTAGGAAAAGAAAATATTTGAAGCTTAATTTGTATGTAAACTTTAATTAATCCATATTAGACTAATGGAAATGTTAATGTGCTTGTGGCCCGGGGGCCTGGGGTTGGGCACCCTTGCTCTAAGAAGTCAAAATTATGACAAGTGAATTTGTGTCACAAAAACTATAATACTCGTCATTCAGGACATTGCGGGGTCAATTACATGCATGATATCCTCTTACACCTGTTATAATCCTACACGCCATTATTGATCATATCACCACACACCACCGTTAATGCAGTTAGCATTAGCAACAGTTAAAAAAAAACGTGAATAAAATACGATATTTTACTGCGAATTAAGATTTGGAGTTTATAAATCCATACGGAATAGATCCTGGAGACACACGTAATTATTAACATTTAATTACATTTCGCTCTAGGCCTTCTCCAGTTGTGGAAAAACTCGTGGCCAACGGTGGCACATTTAAAAGACGAAGAAGATGAATGTTTCAATTATACTAGATAACTTTCGAGTTAAGATTGAGTTGACTGAACCATAACTGAATTAATCTAACTCGTAGTCATACTGTTATTGCTGGTTCGTTGCGTGAACCGTGGCGATGCTAGTAATTGGTCGAGATACAACATGTGATCAACTTGATATTCAATTACTCGGACGGCCGGTTGCTAAGCGATCGCTATATCATAACTGAGATGTCTGAGATGTGAGGTTTGGTCACCGGTTAGCTAGACATGTATCTAAACGCGTTTAGATTTCTGTTCTGGATCCGGACTTGGTTCTGGATGTTGGTAAGCGTCTTTGTGTCCGTCTATAAACACAGATTTTATATTCGAGTGTTAGCATAAGTGTCGTTTTATACGTCCATAGCTATCAATAAAAGGGGAAGTCTTTAAGAGGAGAAAGGGTTTTAAATTTAAATTCAGAATTAGAAACAAAAATTGACTAAAATTAGAGCTCTATTAAAGAAAATAAAATTCTATATAAGTCCACACCAGTTTTGTTGTCACTGGAGCGCCGACTACAAGGATTGTGATATTGCATTATTTTGTTACGATATCACGCATGATTATATGTTATATGTATGTATATACATTGCATGTTATTATTCGAGTATAATTAAGTATTAATTAATTAATATTACATGTTATAATTAAAATGCTGTGGGTAATTCCGCTCTTCGCCAATTTTATATTTTATTACCTAACGGACACTCACGATAGTTAGTTATTATTTATATAACTAAAACAACAAACTGTGATATTTAGTGCAAATTATTATACACATTCCACAGAAAAGAGGACATCAATACATACAATAAAATTGAAGTGTCTGTCTATAATTTTAAAGTAGTAGCTTTTTACTTAAACATTACAGACATAACCTGTAATAACGGTGACGGTGTTGTACATATCTTTGTAAGTTGGGGTGGATGAACGTTCTCTATGGACCCAAAATATAGTGAATATTTACCGCTAACTGAACATAACGGATTAAATACAGTGAATTCATTATTTAGATACGAAAAAAATAAAAAGAAAATCATTCAAAGCGATCATTCACAGTTAACAAAGCTGCCTTCTGCCACTGGAAGATCAAAGGGCACTTAGCATTCGTAGCAGTGTTGTAGCAATCACGCTACGCCAACGTTAGCGATGTAGCAAATCAAATGCTCCTTTGACACAGCTACGTGGCTACGACTGCGTTGGATTTGCAATTGAACACTTCGTAGCGTAGCATTTCATACTTAAAATTGAAGAGGGTTATTGGTTTAAGAAATGTGTGATTGTTGAATTTCGTTTATGTATATAAAAGCGAAAATACTCATTCACTGAACACGTAGTATGGAATGTACTTGACCTATGAATTTGAAATGTAGCAGGTAGTTATATAGGTAGGTTGGCAGTTCGTAAGTTGGTGATCTAAGAACGAATTTTGCGACATGACCTAATTAAACCGTGTCTGGAACCCTCAGCTCACTGTGTTGTAGACTATAATGACAGTACTGCCAAACGGGTCATTGTTTATTATATCTCTGTATTTTATCTATGATTATACGCAAGCAAACTTCAGTCGCCTGTCAAATTAGACGAAGTTTCCTGAAAACTGGGACCAAAACCCTAATCGTTGTGCGAAAATGACATCTGTCAAGTCAGCATGAAATAATAATGGGGAAATGTCCAATACAAAAGTGACTTTTTTGTTTACATCCTGTATTTTTATGTACATGCTTGGCTTGTATACGCAGCTTTATGTTATTTATTTTATTTTATGTTTTAAATCGAGACATA
>DWJS01000293.1:0-12155 GCA_018248975.1 Codatractus imalena | reverse complement strand
GTTAAAAGATTTAACTTCATTCTATCCTTCTGTTTGGTTTTTTATTATATTCATACTGCTAAATAGTCTTTCAACATCGGCTTTAGAATGAGGCAGTATTAGAAGAGTATTCGCAAAAGTTGCTAAATTCCTAAACCTCAATTCTTCTTGAGCTTTTTTGAAATGCAATAGTTCATGCCAATTTTTTTTGTATTTTTAGTTTCATTCCATTTAATTAAATGAATTTGATACCTGACTCTTGCTATATTGCTTTGAACTTTTATTGAACTGAGTCATTATGTAATTTTTTTATTATGATTAAGTGCTTGTTCAATACTTACTCGCGAAACTTTTTTCATCAATGTCAAATTTTCTGGTAACCTATTGTTTATTTCTTCAATTAGACTGACTATAACTCAGCCACCTGACACCTTTAAGCTTACTGGCCAAGTGATCGCAGCTTTAATAATTGAAATGATTTTTTTAAGAAACCACTAAAAAAATCCACCAGCCGCTAAAAGCAATATTTCGCCATTAGATAGAGGGTTAAAACCACCAGTTTTAGTGGAAAATCCACTAAGTTGACAACACTGGCGAGGAGAGTCCTTGACACTGAACGTGTTAAAACATGAACGAAATTTATGTCGACTCGCAAGGCGAGTCCTTGACACTGAACGTGTTAAAGCCTTTAATTTCAACAGATGTCCAAAAAAAAAGGAGAAATGTATAGTTACTTAACTAAGATGAAGGACGTTCTGAAATGAAAAATATTCTACAAACTACAAAGTCCTGTACCAGCTTGCAAAATGTTTAGGTGTAGCGATTGAATTGAAGTCTGTTATTTTTAACGTGACAGTCACTGATTTCTTAAATAACGCAATTATTTGGACGCACGCGGCTGCATGGTAATTTCTGACCTATGCGTTTCTAAAAAATAATGTTTGTCTGATTATAATACTACACTAATGCGCGCCTGGGTTTACTAAGGGGGCGTCCATAAATTACTTAAGATGTTCAAGGAGGCAGGGGGTCGAGTAAAACATAATTGTTAATTACTAGCCTTAACTAGTCGTAAATATAAGCATATTTTTTTTTAGTACAAAATACTAAGGCATTTACGTTCGCGACTGTCGCGGGTCCCCAGAGAACCAGAGTCCGAAAAGCTGCCTAACGGCACACAACATGACCGTTGAGCAGTGTTCTCACCGAGAGAATTGCCCGGGTAAGGAGATCCTCGAGGCCGGTAGACCCCACCCTTTGCGGCGTATATCGCCGCGGAGTAGGACGCCCTCTTTATGTCGTTCGTAAGGCATTTACCAAGAAACACACATTTTGAAAAATCTCACATGAGATTGAATAAAATGTCAAGTCATTTCACCAACAGGGTTTTTTTTTAAACGCCTCATAATTTATAGACGCCCTAAACTGGCCCAGAAACTATATTCAATTATTAAATGCTTTTTGTTTGGGTTGGCGCGTACGATTATTATCACGTAATCGATATGTCGAATTAATATTACAGATTCCAGATTTTAATTATATTGCCATTCTCAACATTATAATAATAATAAATTACAGACTTAATTAGCCTACATAACTTCAAATTAAATTTTCGACTAAAATCAGCATAAACATTTGAAAGCAATCTCTCGTATCAAATATGCAGTAATTTAGTGTAAGAATCGATTATTGTGAATATATGCTAGTGTTACTAATGGAGTCATATAAAAAAGATTTCCATTTTTCTTTATCGTTTGAGAGCCAAAGTGTTGAGATGTAATAGTTCATGCAGTTAGATTCGGTCATACTCGTTCACCAAATCTAACAGCAGTCCATTCGCCCCACGAATTCCTCACGCTTTTGAGTAACCCTCGTATTTATAGGAAAAAGAAAAGGATTGTAAAATTAAACACAAATCATAGTTTTAAAATTTATTGATTAGAGACATTCACACATCAACATTCGAATTTCAAAAGGGAAATATACAGAAATAAACGTCCACATTGAATTGAAATATATATATACTCAAACCAATTTCTAATATTTGAATACAAATTTGGAAATAATAACTTTTGAGCAAGCATTTTAGTTCGAATTGGCACTTCTGCACTATTTAAAATATGAATTGGCGAATCGACCGATGAATTGACAGAACACATTTTGTGTTCCTAGATTCCACTTACATTTTTCAATAACATTACACAAATCATCATCAACATGCTGTCAAATATGAATTTGCAAATGTTACTTTGAAAATTAATAACAACACATGGGCTACTGTGTTAGATAGGTGATATCTAGGCAAACACGGTCACGCATGGGCCACATCATTTCTTTGATGTAGGGAGATCAGAGTAACTTAGCTGCCACATATCTGTCCGTTCTGTCAGTTCACTTTGAAGCAACAGTATTTCAAGCTTGGAATTATAAGGGCAAACACCAGGACAAACATTTTATTTCTACTTGATATGGAATGTCTCATTAATGTTTACTGCTAATATACTGGAGTGATATCCCCCAATCATGCAGATGTGTCACTTCAAATTTCATAAAAAATGTATAAAATTACAAAAATTGTTAGAAAATCATAGCATTGGACGAGATTATCATAGAAAAATGACACAATTGTATAATAATATCAAACCTTATACGTATGCATGTAGGTATCAATCAACTAATTGTATGTATGAGGTGGATCCAATATACTAAGAGCAGCATTATCACACTGCAAATACTAACTTGTTACAAAGTCACTACATGACTAAACATTATATAATTAACTGTATGTTTGTATATGCATAAAATTGTATAGTGTAATCAAAAACTTGGCCGCTGATACTTAGTCCAATTTTCATTACAACCGCTTTTGCCTCCTTAAGGCGCAGCTATCGCCAAATTACACCTGACGATGTATTCCTAATTTATTGAAAGATATCTCACTAAGTTATAGGAGCATAATTATATTTTAAATGAATTTAGGCATTACACTTAATTACTCCAGAAAACTCTGAAAACCAAACTAAATTTATACAACTTATTAATAATATTCTAGGAGCAGAATAATAATGTAAGTGCGTAAATATAAAACACTCAAGGATAAAATAAATTCATTCTGCTTTACCTCATCGTAATAATATACAAGGTAATTTTAGACTTCAATTCGACACACAACTGAATTTATGAAATAAACTTCATGAAAATGATGAATCATATATACATAATAGTGTCACAAACTTCTTAAACTATAATGTTTTATTTCGAGTGGTATACATTTTTAAATTATCAAGACTGAAAATTGTCTTTTAGTGTTCATAGCTTTATTATAAAAAAGCCATAACATAAATCTTGAGCCGAATGTATGTGGCTGGCATATGTATAGTACTATACAACAAACATATCATTTAACACATAGCCCCTCGCATCCATTTCATATCCGAGACTCAACTCCCGTTTACTACCGAATTGGAAATGCTTTGTTTTATTAGAGTAAGTTATCAACATCAACCGTTACACTTCAGGTATATATATTAAAAAAAAAACATAGTCATGCTCTTGAAAAACACATGATGTTTGTCTTAAAACTTGATACAAAAAGATTGTGGTGATTTTGGATCAAATATAATATTTATATTAATGTAACGCAAACTATTTATTTAGGAGCGAGTCAATAACTAATACCCCTGTAATAATGGCACCAACTTATCGCACCGTATACTGCCTACATAACTTTGTTATTGTATATAAAAATTATAAAAAAAAATCGTCCCTAGCGAATTAAAATGTATAAAATCTTAATTTTACAGAAGCAAAGCACGCTAAACTTAAACTATAAAATCATTCTATATAAAGGTCACATTTGAAACTGAAATCCACATCTTTGATAATATAAAATTAAGATCGAACTTAGTTCGATATCACACCACAGTTCTAATTAGAAATAAATTAAAGGCTCACTTTTAAACACGCGTCGTGTGGATATTGTAGTGTGACGGTTGACGTGTGTAGTTTAGTTGGCCACCGCTACGTCGCTCGTGGTCTCCTGAAACGTAACACAGGGCACAAAGTTATCAAATAGAACAGTAAATAGTACAGTAAAAACGTTTTTCATGCCATTATTCCATTAATTACCATTTCAGTATTCAGTTCTGGTACAGCCGGGACTTCGGGAATCAATTCCGCAATAATGTCGGTCTTAAGCATTTCCTGGAAAGCAGCAAATAATACACGGTCGGATAAATGGAATTGTATTGCATTGTATGGCGTTTCGTATTATTAATGATATACAAATGAATTGCAAATAATGAACAACAAAAAGAGCTATTTAACGATTTTAGATATTAGCCATTTCAAAATCTTATTAGCGGAATGTAAATGAGTTTATACGTTTAACTAAACAACTAAATGTATATGTATATTTAATATATAAGCGATGGAAACAGATAAAACTTTGTCTGCAATTCAGCACAATTAACAAGAAAAAATCTCAGAAATAAGTCCTGTAAAAATAAAATTTAAGGATATAACAATACTTGAAAACATTTAAATCTAGATGTGTTAGCACTAAAGCAAATTGTTCCACATTCATGCTGATGAATCTACAAATTGGAAGCGAGTCAATGGAAAAGGAGATGAAAAGGAAAGGAGAGCAGCCGAAGGCCGCCATAATATCAAGACTGTCGGATGTGTATCGGATAGATCACGCTCCATGTCTTCCAGTTATTGACGGTTCACACATGCTGGTACAGAAATACACATGAAACTAATTACGATAAATTGTTAACGGGGTGTCAAAACGCTCCTTAAAATACGATACTAATCTTCTACAAGAGCAAGACTGTCCGGGCAGTAATCACCTGTGGGATATCTGAAGACACGTCCACAATCGGCTCGGGGGTTGCGGGCTGCGACACTTCAGATTCAGAACGGCAAAGCTCACTGGGCGGCAGCGGGAACGACTCGGAGCCGTCACCCTGCGCCAGGGCCTCGTTCGGTTCCGACAACGACGGCGGCATGGAGTCTTCGGGCGTCGAGGCTACTTTGCCCATTTCGCCATTACCTTCATCAGCAGGACAGACTACGGGTGGGGTATTTTCACCGTTAATAATAATTTGAGTTTCTTCCACGTCTCCATTACATTCTACAGTATCTTTTGCATATTCCATTGCGTCTTTGGTTTTATTTTTTAAATTTTCCATTTCAGTGTCATCATTACTTTTAATGCTGTTTGAATCAATATAATCAGAATTGATAACAATCGTAGGCGATTCCAGAATGATTTCTGAACTATCATGAACTTCAGTTACTATATCCTCAGCATCATTCTGTGTAGTAACATCCTCATCGATTGCAGATGGTATTGGTGAAGGCGTATCCTCTCTCTCTTGCTCAGATTTATCACCCACAGGCTCGGTAGGCTCGGTTTCTTCCTTAATGCTAACAGTTATCTCAGTCTCCACTGTATTGGAATCTTGTTGCACAACTTCTTGATCAGAAATAATATTAGGTTCAATCGATGAGTCTACTTCAGGAATTTCAACAGGAGATTCGTTAGGAATTTCTACAGGTAAGTCATTTGGAATTACATCCAAAAGTTCAGTTGAGATATCATCAACAGGTTCGACTTCTTTGATATCTGATAAATCTAAATTGTTTGGTGGTTCACACGGTTCAGCGTTCATTTTAATGTCAGAAGATGTATCCTTTTGTTCTTCCGGTTCGGTTTCGATTACATTTGAAAGTTGCTCTTTAGCAATATCTTCAGAAGACGAAGGTTCAGAAGGAGCTAATACGACATCGGATGGGGTATTCTGAATTTCATTGGGGTTATTTTCAATTGTGTCATCTGCTTTAGTGATAGTGTCTGTAGTAGTGGTTGTTGGTGCCATGTTTGTAGTGATATCAGCAGTTTTAGCAAGAGAAGCATCTGTCAGTTCTGGTGCCATAGTGGTAGCGGCAAAGGAAGCCACTGATGAGGGAGGGGGATTTGCAGGTAAGGGTGGAGGCGTAGGTTCTATCAAAGGCATTTCAACACAAACCTCTTTTTTAACAGGAATTTCAGTTGCAGGGACGATTTCTGGCGATTCAACATTGGTTTCCTCAGGTTTGCTTGGTTCAATTTTTTCAACTTCAGGTGTCTCAATTTTGGGCTCCTCTAAGGATAGTCCATTGACAGGCAGTTGTTCAGGCAGTGGCTCAGTTTCAGTTTTAACATCTGGCCTGTCGTTTTCTGGACTTTCCTTAACAGGTTCTTCGACAGCAGGGGATTCTACTTTGGGAGTGTCAGGAGTGCTACTACCGTTTGTAATAGGTTCAGTTACTGGAGTTTCAGGAGTCTTTTCCTCTTTAACTTCTGTCTCTGGTTTGGCCTCTTCGGCTACTTCGTTAACTTCAGTCTCAGGAGTAGTTTCAGCCACCTGCAAAATTTGTTTACATTGAAAAATCTACACCAGAATAGTACATAATTGCGTTGATTAAAAGTCCTTTTGAAAATCACTAACAACACACCAACAAACACAAACACGTTACAAGATACCTTGTCATCAGCCATGATAGCGAATATGCAATACTAGTGTATGTTATAAGAATTCAGAGTAAAGACTGAAGGGAGACCCACTGGTACGTTGTAATTTATAGTGTCATTTTTGTAACGGAAGATTGACTCTCATTTTTAGATAAGTAGTTACCCTTCAATGCTCATGATCATGTTATATCAGATTGCACTAGTGCTGTAGGGCTGGCAATTACGTGACATACAAAAGTAATTATGCATTTGATTATTGCCAATAAAAAATATAGCCACAAATAAATAAATCATGTGTTCCAATACAGTTTCGGTATAAATTTGGAGTTAAAACAATGAATGGTAGGGATTGTCTGTAAAACAATATATTTTATTCCTAAGACACGCGACCGCAGGCTTGTGGCAAACAATAAAACGATACCAGCACTCAAGGCCGTCTCTGTTTACTGAAGTAGAAACACACAACTCAAGTGCCTTGCCGATACATTCGATAAATAACTTCAGAACATTTCGATTCGCGGTAAATAACAAATATGTCAAATTGTTCTTGTATTTTTTCGTTTTTCTTTTTAGTACAACTCAGGATGACCGACTTAATACTGCGATTCTGCTTTATATTTTTAATACATTATTCTTTATACAGCACATTTATACAACACATTTAAATATTTATACAAGATATCCAACTTCGCGTATATTATTTGCATTGACATACTTTAAGAACAAGATCTCAATTCGTAACGCGAACAGTATATATAAAAATATCGAGTTTATTCTGTTTAATATTGTCGAAGTTAATACTAATTTATTAAAAGTAAAATAAATGTATTGATGATAATAAGGTTGACCATAAAAATATTCATCGTAAATAAATGGCGGGTAATTGACAACAAAAAAGTTTGCAGAAACTCGTAATGTTAAAGTTTTTGAAACTAAGTGAACGCGGGCAGAACCGCAGGCTTAAAACTAGCGAGTGAGCAACCGCCGATAATTCCGACATTATTCACATTGAGTGACAAACAATTCAAAAAGGTCAGTAACTGTAGAGCGGAAAGCAGTGTCCATAGATAGACTTCCCCCGTATTATTATGGTGTTTGGTGAGTCACTGTTATTACATGTGATTTACCGTAATTACCGTTATCCGGGGGATAAGGTGAATACTTTGTACTGTTAATTTATATTATACTCAATTTATAGTATTAATCGTTTTTGTAACAGACCAATTCTTGTGAAACATTACAAATTATTTAGACGCTAGAGCTACTATTTGTTGTTGATATTGTAATTAGGAGTGTGTGAAACCTAATTTAAGGGAACAAAGAAGCGATTATAAATAAATGAAATTGTAACGATTAAAATAAGATTAAAAGAAATTAGCTTCTAAATTTACCAAGGGAAGATATTTACTAACAACTAAAGTATATAACTCAGACAAAATTAACAGAATCAGGTTACATTATCGTAAAGTCGCGAATAGAAAACGATTTTACATATTTTCCACCGATTCCAAAGAGGTCTTCTCAATTACATTGCATTTTCAAACTAATACAAAGAGTTTGTCATTTATAGTTTTATTTTTTTGGAAGCAGGATATGCTTAGGGGGTCACATTTTAATTTCATTGGCATAGGACCTTGGATTCAATAGATGCACCAGAGAAAACATCGAAATCGAGGAGGAAATGTATAGAGATTGAGCTATTGGTAGCTTTATGACAGTACAAGGTACCTAACCGTGGTTCAGGTCGTTTTCAATTGAACTTTTTTGCAAACGGTAAACTATAGTAACTATAACCAAAGATACGTGTTGCGACAAAGGCAACTGGGTTTTATTTGTAGCGTAGTTATTTAAAATAATATAATAACATCTTTTGGCCAAGTTAAAGAAAAAAGTTAAATAAATTCCATAACAAGAGGCAGTACCACCTCGGTTTACTTGAGCGTAAAATTAAACAGCGACAAAGAGCATTACCCATTAATCATTTGCCGGCATCGAATAATATGCAGGTAGTTTCCTGTGCGGGCTATGTGGAAGTTGGTCGAAATAATTGCCTCGCTACCTATTGTTAATACATCACACGCAACAAATGTAAAACGAAAATATATTATGGACCCTTTGTAATTTGTTTCCTTTTCGGACGCGAAGCAATCAATTTTCAGCATATTACGCTGTGATTTCAATTAAAACTTCATTTGTAGGTGTATTAATTTCCGATTATGTAATACATATTTCAAATCCTCTAAGCTTACTTTCAATTGTTATAATCCAACTAACAGCACAAATATTTTCACTGATTCGCGACATTAATTGTTATCAGCTTCTGTACGAATGGAATTGTTTAAGGCCGTTAATTTTTAATTACGTAAGTTGATTGTTACAGCAATGTCGGCTGCGCTTAATGGACCCATTGCCAAGCTATCCAGATCAAGACAATTACGTCCAATAGAATGCACGGCCAGTGTAATTTGGGGGATAAATAAGTCAAACTTGGGAGTATGTCAATGACAAAGCAATTAAATAACATATTCTAATTACATTTTTTAAGTCACATGTCTTCTTCCAATTGCGACGAAGTAATAAACGTATGTCTACGTCCGTCTTTCAGTACATTTTAAGTGAGTACATTTTAACTACAGCGATGGTATTTACGCGATATTTTGTTTACAGAAGTAGTCGCACACAATACAATAAAGCAGTTCACTTTATCCTCCCCTCCTCATTACTTGGATCAATAAGAACACATAAAATCATCACGTTCGTTTTAATCATTTTCAATTTTAAAGTTTCGGAACGTGAATACCTCGGTCGGTCGTAGCGCTCTCAAACCGTGTGACAAGCGGACGGGTATGATTTGCATGAGCAATAAATAACAAGAGATAGCAGTAGAATCGCGCCCGGTTCAGACGCACTATTATAACTTATAACCAGTCGTTATCAACAGTTGAACGCCCTCACTTCGCACCAATTACTACAGTGCTACATACTTCCAATTAATTTTATTTATATTATCTTTTCAATTATCGAAACCATAAATATACAGAAGGTAAATAATAATATAAAAGTATACAGAAAAGTTATTTCCTAAATATCTCAATCAATATACATTTCCTATTCGTGTATGAAGAGTTCCCTGCTGTAACTGGGTCCAATGGTACCTGGGTAACAGTGAATCCAAGGTCGAATGCCATGAAAACAACCCCACTTCAACAAAAAATATTTCAAATCGGCTAATATATGACCTAAAAATACAACAGAATTAGAACGTCCTTCTTTTTTAATAGTAACAGAGTACACTCAACATAACAATAACTCGACAACAAAACGCTGAAAACAAGATAGATAATAAGGTCGATAACATCAATATGAAATGGAAACCTTCCTTATTATGTCAAAGCTGCATCGAAACGTTTATTATGAAAACAGCAGACGAGCCGACACCGACACCGTGTTATTCAGTATACATGCAATTTGAACTGTACGCTCCTCGTATTGACCCGTCCGTAGCCGGCATGCCAGTGTTATAAACACCATTGTTCACACGATCAGAAACGATGACCACACTATAAACAAATCAAAACGGTTCCTACAGTATCTGAGTATGCACATTTTTGTATTACATTACTGTATGTTTTATATTTGAAGTTTAAAGATGATGTTCTAGTCGTCGGCATTGTAAAGAATTTTATGTCGCATGAAGGAAATTAAATCCACATCGCTGCAGTGTCACGTCGTAACCATTTCGTCGTAAGTAATGACAATGCAGTGATAGCCTAGTATAGCAGTGATAGCCTAGTGGTTAAAAATTCGGTCTCTCAATCGGGAGGTTCTGGGTTCAAACCTCAGGCACGCAACTCTGATTTTTCGAAATTATGTGCGTATTAGAAATTAATTATGACTTGCTTAGCGGTGAAGGAAAACATCGTGAGGAAACCTACACGCCTAAGAGTACTTAGGAAAAGTTCTCAAAAGTGTGTGTATGGCCTAAATCCTTCTCACTCTGAGAGGAGACCGGTGCCCAGCAGTGGGACAAAAATGGTCGATGATGATGAAACTGGTTTTGTACGTAACTGTAGAAATCGGAATGTCCGAATTATAAGCTTACTACGGGAGTTAATTTTTTACGATCCTTTTGCTATCTTTTTTTTTTATCAATTCAGTGGTGAAATGTATAATGACAAAATAGTCAAATGTGACCCGATTGATAATATGATTTCTGCGAATCGATTGACATTTTGTCAGCTTTAAAAAAATATTTGCTATGGGTTCATATTATAAATATAATTTACCACGAGCTTGTCCTAAAGTGACTATAGATAAGATAAGTATGATTGCTCCATTGAGCAGCAGCAGACATTTCACAGCCGTACTAGTTAACAACTAGTAGTAGTAGTCCTCTTGATTAGTTGATTGGTGAGTTGGTTGTCAACTAGAAAAGTATAACAATTGACACAGAAACCAAAGCCACTGAGTTTATTTCCGGATCTTCTCAGTTGAAGTCATGTTCCGATCTGGCAGTAGTATATGGAAAATATTGTAACTGATTATTTGTAAGTATACATTCAATTCTCAAAGATGTTGACGAGAATAGTTTCGGAGAAAAACGGTCAGTCGAAGATTGATAAAGTACTTATAAAATATAATCACTAGATGATTTATGCTGTATCGGAGTCACATTATAAATAAATACTATACAACAAATTAAATGAATTCACCCGCTATCGCCTATGACTCAACCCACGTTCACCACCCAACATAGTCAACAATAGCACACCAGAGGCCACATAAAGCATAATTAGTTTCCGATAATTGAATTTCAGTTACACATATTACCTTGTCATTTGCCGGCGACGCGAACTGTAATGTAATTATAACGTTTAAATGCGTGGAAAAATCACGTCGAGCGTTAAATTGTTAAAACGGAGGGTATTTTCATTTAATTTGCCACGCTAGTGTAGGTAGATTCGAATTTGGTTAATATTGAACGGAATGTAGGTCACGTGGTTTAAACATACAAATTACACATTGAATAGGTTTAAATCTACCTGTCTAGATTTTGTTTAAAACAGTTTTGTTAAAAACAGAAAACATTTAAGGTGGTAGAATCCTCATGGCACCACCAGAGTCATAGGTAATGCAGTGGTGCCACCGGAGGAGGTCCTGCGGGGCACCACTATCATACCAATTTCTGACAACAGCAGTAATAAGTGCTGCTGTGCTTATACAAGGCATTCCAATTTAGTCTTCAAAGGTAGCAACGCAGTGGCTTACCTCAGATAAAACTAAATTCTATCGACGACACACGTGGCGGTGCAGTCACTATACCGGTGTGACACGCAGAGTATTCCGGGGTCCCCGGCCAGCCAAATAACTAAGTGATGAATTTAGATATCTGTTCTGGGTCTGGGTGTTTTTGTATCGTTTATGTGTATCCATGGCATCCATGACTCAGGTCGACACGCGTCTTGTAGAACAAGTCTACAAGTGGCCACGAGCGGCAGTGGTCACTTCAAGGACTGCGTGATCGTTAGTTATATCTATACAAATAAATAAAATTGGAGAGTCTGTTTGTAATAATAAAATAACCGCTTTTTACTACATACATATGAATATATACACGGTACATATAACAAAACAACATTTTTTAGAATTTTTGTCT
>DWJS01000292.1:0-12167 GCA_018248975.1 Codatractus imalena | reverse complement strand
AAAACGAGGTAACGCTGACAAGGCCACTATGCACAACAACAACTACACAATTCGAAAAAAAAAAAATTCTAAAAGGGGTCCGAAGTTTTACGTTCACGTATTAATGCATATATAGACATAGCAAAAAAGTGTCTGTGCAGAATATGAAGAAAATAATCCGTGACAATTCATTCTTGTTCCGTAACATTACCCAAACGTGAAAAGGTGCGAAGGTTAGAAAAAAAGGTGCCAACTCCAGTCTACTCAATATTGTATCAAATTTTTTATTCACCACAAAGGAAGGTTGTCCGGTTCACGCGTGCCCAAACAAAAGCTTAACAATTCTCGCTCAAACAAATCACCACTAAACAAACGTTTCTACAGGTAAGAATAATTCAGGGAAAGGTCACCTGTTACGGGTATTCGACGTCGATCATCGGGAGTGCGTTGCGTCGAGTTCCCGCGTAATGTCGCCCGAGGGAGCGGCCTACGCTGGCGACTTCGACGCCAGACAAAACCCTAGAGCCCTCAGCTGTCAAACCGAACGTAACCCGTTTTTGTGCGAACTCATATTTTTAACGTGGGTCATCTCCGTTCCGAACCTTTCCCGTGACACGTCTCATACGCGGAGACTGAAAATTTGATAAGGAACGAATTTATAATTACGTCACACATATATTAGAGTCGTGCGTGACGATGACATTAATATTACAATGCAATTTCGCTGGTTCGTTTCCCGCGGCTTTGGTGGCGAATAGGGAGTTTTAAAAAAGTTCCTTCGTGGCCAAATTTAGGTGTACGACTGGTCGGGTGAACTGTGACAGCGCATCTCTGTTCGCGTGTCCTAACAGCGGACTTTCCATTTATTTCTCTATGAATACGTTATTACCTGCTCGCCCCCGCTTATCAAAGTTTATTTGCAGCATGTGGTTTACTCTGTACCGGTGCTTATTCGTTATTACAACGCCGGAGTGTTTTATTGCCGGGGCGGGGCTCAAATCGCGCACGACGCCCTTGTTTTTCGCTATTTTTCCTCGCGATCTTTTCAGTTGAACTTTACTTTGTCTTTTTTGTTACAGATTGAGGACGCCATGTTAATGTTCGACAAACAGACCAATAGGCACAGAGGTAAGTGAAATTTTGATTATTTTTATATAAAATATATTCTAGCCACATTTTATAAATTGAAAGCTATAGAGGATAATACAATAGTTAGGAAAAATGTCCTTTTTAATATCACGGACAGGTATTCAGGCTACAAATAATTTATAAAAAAGTAGCAATGACTTTTTTAATTCAGCGTCTGTCTCTGCAGACTATGTTCATTTTACTCATGATGATTTGTCCGCACTGTGATGAATGTTGAAACCAGTGCATTTAATGTCTGTATTTACTTCAGCCGTCCAGGTTTATACTCGTTTACCATCCAAAGCCACTTCCAATCGTATAAAAGCTCTATTCCGTTTTCACTATTTACTAGTGCGTAGGTAGAACGAGTGACGCTCAAGCCTTGATGTTTGTTACTTCTCGATTTTAGAATATCATTTTCATTAACGATCCGAAATGTAATTGCCTTTAGTTTTTCGTGAATTATCTGACGTAGTTAACAGTTGTATTTAAATTTATATGACACTTTGAATACGTATTATTATTGGCTTAGACGATAAAAACTATTAAAAGGCGAAAGGCAATAACATAACAATATAAGTTACCTCGTAACTTGTCTGAGGCACGCACGAGCCGCCATGTCACCATGTTTTTCCTTGCAAACAAAAGTTCCGAAGGTTTACATTTCACATGAGGAAACAATAATAACATTTTTGTGGTACGCGTCATTGACTCATGCTCTGGCAATAAATTTTAATACCACATAGGCATGCTCCACCTGATATTAAAACATCACTCCTGCCTATAGACTAGAGTTAATAATATGAAATAGAATAGAAGTTACGCTTGCCATATACAAAGTGTAAGTAAAAATAATTATGCAAGTCTACATTATCATACATTCTCACCAGAAGCAGTAAAAAAACTACTGCTGTTACATATATGCGGCGGTAGCTGAAATTCTTAACAATATTTCTGACATCCGAATCAAATAAGAAGTTATTAAATCGTTAAAAATGTTAATAAATTTGTCCAATTTAACTACATATATTTTACTTTGCAATTTTTTAGTTTTAGATTTTAAAGAGTATCAAGTTTTAAAAGTAACCATGATTATATTCCTTTAATCATCATACAGTTTATTAAGACTAAAGCATGGATTATTACTCATATTTCAACTAAATTTCTAGGTTTCTATATAGTGAGTGCCATAGACACACATAAAAATGAATACACAGACACTTTGTGCCAGGACAAAAATCTAAATTCACCATTTACAAGATTGAATACGAAATACTACGTGTCAGACCGGTATAGTGACAACTTTGCCACGCGGGTCGTCAATGAAGTCTTTTTTATGTAAACAATAACAAGTTATTAAAATGTATGATAACAAGAAAAAACTAACTATAGCCTGAGCGTCCTCAAGCCAATAAAAATAAGTCATTTATAGTAACAAGAAAATAGAACAACAATGGTACAGTACAGACATGGAGCGGAGCTATCGACATCACTAAACAGGTTCACCGTTTTCGTTCCCTCGTGTTCAGACTATTCCCGACTAATAAATAACAAATCGACGCCCGAATAAAATATATGGTTTCTACGCGAAGATTTCTGGGTATTGTTGTCTAATATATAGTGTGGACGAAAGTAAAATAGGCGTGAAATGTGTTTATTTCTTATCGTTGTAGGTACTGAAGTTCAGAATTAAAGTTTCGTAATTTGTATTATATTTCAAGAGTATTATGAAATTATCATACATGCCTATTCATTGAACATGTTTATGTAATTTTAAACTTATGATGAGAATTTAAAAAAAGCTCTAGATCAAAAAACCAAAAACGAAGCTACAGGTATATATATTATAATATATACACACAATTACCTGTCTTATGAAGACAGTGATTTCAAAAATTTAATACTTTAAAATTAAACCAGATATTAGCCTATTTCCACTAAGTATATTTCGATCAAAATACTTTAATATTCTATTTAGATACTGCGTATGTGAATTAATTAAGACTGCACACAATAGTTGAACGAACCTACGGCAGATGGCGCACCTTAATCATTTTGACATAAGCAAGCAAATAAATTGTGCGTCTAAGCACCACAAGCTGGGACTTATGTAATCAGTTGCTTTCATTATCCCCACAACGCGTAAGATTTTAATTAAATTCACGGAAATCGTATCAAGGACGACCATCTTTTGTTGCCGACGAAGGTTCCCCAGAAGCAGTTACAGCAAATACAATGTTAAATTTACTTTTGTTATCCCCATTACACAAAAACAGGTTGACCCAAATATTCAGCTTGGGTGAAATATCGTTGCGCCGTCATTTATGCAAGTTCGCAAAAACGAATCCTGTTGTATCACAAGCAAGGGAAAGAGGACCTTGTTGAAGTGGCTATAACAAACAGAACGCATCATCAATTACTCCCGATTCCAAGTTTCACGACCTTTGCGTGTCACTTGGATGATATTTGAGGTCCCTCACTTTGTAATTAGAACAAACAAAGAAATACAAAACCTTCTCATGCAAAATTGCTGTACAACTTCGGATATAAAGCGTTACGTTAATCTCTATAAATACGAATGCACATTAAAAGCATTGGGCTTTTACTAGCCATTATAAAATAATTAAATTATTAATACTAATGCTGCAATCTTGATACGATTCAGTAAATAGTTATTATGGAAGCATCAACAATATTCGGAACTCCGGTCCCCATTCTATTAGTATGATCAATATATATTGTTAGGCGCGTGTACGTGTAATATTTTAATATCAAAAATGTCTTATACCACCCCGATACTACTGGGTTATTATCCCCGAAACGTAATCAGTTGGGTCGGGTTATCCTGGCAAGAAATGTAAAAATATCCGCTGTTTATTTGTATCAAACCCGGGCAAAGGCAACCCAAACGCGTATTCAGGCTGAATATGAATGCAAACTGCCCCGGCAAACGGCCGGAATGGTGAAAATCAAATTAGGTATGGCGTGAATACTTCACGGCGACGTCGGGAAAAAAATTGAAATCAAATATTCATTGACTTTCAACCGGATAAGCCGGCCCGCAGCCATTTCAATACATTTTATTATCTATTTTTCGCGGTACCCACTCGGCCCACCAGACGACGGTTCGACCCATTCAATTATTTATTAATCTTAATAATCAAATCGCTTGCTCTATTAACATACCAAATTAGCTTCGCCGGCTTTCGTTCGACGCTCACCTCTATACGGCACATAGACCCTTATCTACCGGTTCTATCGGTGCTAACGCGTGCCAGGTACAATCTACAAGTGCCTAACAACAATACCGAGTTTTATTTTAGGCATGTTACATTTCGCCCGCAGCTCTACGTGCGTGAAATTGATTTTGTGACGAAGAGACGAGCACACTGAAAACTGAGAATATGAATTTTTCAGCTTCACCAGTGCGTTGTACAATAACTTTTATATAACGTAAGCCTTTACATATTCTTTCAATTGAGAACAAACATATACAATTTTTGTGTAAAATTCAGAGTAAGGACTTTCATGGTTCCGACAAAATAATCGGCGTCAGAAAGCCTTAAATCCGATACTTTTTTCGAAAGCTATCCACTTCCCTGATCGCCTTTTTGTTTATAAATCAGGTGTTGAATAAGGGATTAATTTAAAGGGTGATTTTATATGAAGCTGTTAAATCTGTGAAAATAAAAACCTTTTAGCCTTTTCAGTACATTAAATATGCGCGAATAATGCGTTTAATAGCACCCTTTACTTTTATTTATGACCGCATTTGGTTGAAAAAATAATTAACGGTTTCCCATCCCTTAATCCGCCATTGTCTTTTTAAATTACTTCATTTTGGGCTAAATGATTTAGATATTTAATTCCAATAAATTATGTGTTTCATAATCAAAAAAGCAAGGCTTTATTTTTTATTCAATTAAAACAATAAATAAAATATATGTTTTTTTGTGAAATCAGTTATTACTTCAACTTCCATATAAATGGCAAGCAATGTATATGAGAATCTTAAGCGAGAAGAAAAAATACTTAAAATATCAAAATGTGTTAGGTATGATATATTGTTGTGAATTATTTTATTTCAACTGAAACGCGACGATTCACATGTTTTTCACTGTAGCACTGTTGTGTTGAGTGAAGTTTATTATAGAACTCAAATATATAACCTTTCTAATTGTTACTTTATTAGCACAAATATACTCGTGATCGTAGTAAGTTCAAACTATATTATTTCATGTTGACACACGCCAAAATGCGGCAAAACCTTAATATCACCTAGTCTGCGTGTAGTCCACCTAATAGTAAAAAAGTGATAGAACCCGACATAGTTCTACTCCCGAAGCACCGAAGCACCTTCTGCCATGTAACATCAATGTTAGCCATTATTTTCTGATTTGAAGCATGCGATAAGTGTAAAGAGTATAACAAATACTATTACGAGGCATTTCGTAGTCTGTGGTCAACTTCAGGTCAGGGTCGAACCGATCTAGGGTTGATTATGAAAGTCCTTTGGGGCTGTCATTGGTCACTTACCATCAGATGGACCGTATGGTCATTTGCTAGTCCTGCTACATTAAAAATTAAATGGTCACTACTGGCCAAAGTTCGGTATACGATCTTTAGGACGCATCAACCTAAGTTTGGTAAGTGTGGTAATATACATGTGTGTATTGCTACACCTGTGTGTATATGTAATATACATGTATGTATCTATCTTTGTTTCCACACTTTTTAAACCAGAACACAGCGTGCTGCACTGCTGTTATAAGACAGAAATAGATGCGTGGTGCCGCCTCAATCGTACGAAGGGTTCTAACACGTTTCATTCCCTACTTGTTACATAAAAACCCGCAGCCGAAAATATATCCGTACGGATGTTTTCGCGCGAATATCACACAAAACGGTAGCGGAGCTTGAAGCAAATGCCATTATGCGAAGGTAAAAAGCGACATGTGAGACCCGAAGTTCATAAATATTAAACAAAAAAAACTAGCGGAACCAATCTCGGCGGGGCGGATTCCATTTGGTCGCACGAGCCACCTCGCACCGGTGGGACACATTGCTTCCAGTGCGTGCTTGCCGTGAAAATTTCACCTCTCACTTTGCATAAGAGCAGTGTTATCTATATTTCATTCGACTTTCGTGATGTGTAAAGACGCCTATTGCGTGAATCATAAATGGCGATCGTTTTCGCCCGGCCCCATAAAATTTCTTTCAACGCGTTTCTAAAGTCGTCCTCGTATTCCCTCGCGTTCGTTTTTTATTTTCGCATCATAAGACACTTTATGGCTGAGTGAAATGAATGTTTTCTTGCTGTTATCGAGAATTGGCTTAAAACAATATTCATCAACATGGCTGCAATAAGTATTAATTAATACGTTTGTGTGTTTGAAGCATATAGGTATACTATTTGATGTTATTGGTTTCTCAAAATAAAGGCCCGATTTATTAGATTTTTATATTAGATAATATTTAGCTCGCCAAGGTCCTGTAAATACCTATCAAAGTGGAGTTATCAAAATGAAAAATAAATAAAAATAACGGCGTTTATTGTAACGATAGTAGATATTTAAATGGTACTAGTATATTTAGTGTGGCAATAATAATAATTTTACACGATTACACTAATTGACTTCAGTTACTTAAAATATCCTTAGCCTAGCCTTAGCGACGTTGAAATAGTAAATTGGTTAAAATTTTATGTGTGACAGAAAGTGCATGTAATATCTATGTAAAAAATGGTAGTAGATAAATAGGTATGATCGGAAAAAAAAGTAATATTAGACATATAGCGAATCTTGTTGATCTAGTTACCAATAATTCGTAGGCCTCAAAATGGTTTAACGTCTTTTAACATTTTTGGACTTAATCGAAAACCTCCTACAATACATAATATATCACTTTAGCTGTGTCAGAGACTATCCATTTGTTATTCACATACGTAATACTCACGGAACATAATGATAGCTTACTGTGTCGTAACACACTTCAAACAAAACGCTGTATTTGAAAACAATATTTTGAATGTTTAATGCAGCTCCAACATTTATTTAAATCCGAGAGCGTCTTTATTTGTTCCGAATAGAATCTTCGGAGCACTTCAATTCAACTATTTTTGTACACGTCGAGGCAATTCTAATACGTACCGTTAAAGCTTCTGAAGAAGCGCTCTCGGTCGAGGCAGACACTCAGTCTGCCGTCTTACTTGGCTCTTAAGAACAAAGGATTTTGATCTTTGCGCGTCTCATATAAGAGTTGTATGTAAGATTTTGTGTGTTTAAATGTGTATTCAGCGAGTGCTAAGTGGCAGCACGTGGCAGCCTCCGTGGGGAGAACTGGAATACTTTAAGCTCAGATGCATCTTGTGGGGAACCGACCTTGTTAATACAACGTGTATTACGCTTAATTCACTTTAAAACAATGTTCGCTTTGAGTGGACTACGTTCATTATTCTATTGAGCTACCAAGTTTGTTTGATACTTCCTATTGTTTTTGTTTCTTAATTAAACATACAATGTATTTAGTACTGAAGATTTTGGGTTATGGACCAATGTTTGAGATATTATGTATTAAACTCCACGTAATCTGAACACTCGTGCATGTTATTATTAGTTGATAGCTAATAGCTTGCAAATAACATATTCAGATTATCGATATGTTTTCAGGCAAATTATTACATAGAATTTTGGATTGTGTTAGCGTCTCTATATGTAACTAAAATTGTAATACATATCAACTTAAATTATAATGTACGGAGAATAACAGTTCCTATCCTATAATAACATACTAATAACAGTTCCTAGTATCAGTTTCCCGCAGAAACTATATACATATTTAAGTTAATTGAGACGTCATTTATGGATAAATTTGACAGTAGACAGACTTGCCCGTTGGTACTTCCATTATGAGATCAGACTTTCATACCCACTTACTTCAGTAAGCGTATGCTTAAGGTTCTACGTTGTATATATAACAAAGTACGAGTAGGTATCGCTCCGTTGAACCGACGAACGCATAGTCCCAGGGGGTGCCGCGGTTGAGAATGCATCTGGCGTGATGCATATGAGATAAAGTGGGAATCGAAGCTCTTGGGAGCCCTCCGTAATCACGCCAGCCGCCAAGCATTTGCATAAACTATAACCTGGCTAATGTATACACTAAATGCATTCGAGGTGAAGGCTTAAATCAACGTAACTGGATTAATATATGTATCAGTAACGTTGTTTATTTTACATAATGGAAACAGGAAATGCGTCCAATGCATGTCGAAGGGATTACTGTATACCACACCCTTCAAACCACATCAAGGCAGCCGCACCTTATCTTATAATCATAACGGTCGAAAACTTCGAAGGTATTAGAAGGTCGTGTTTTATCTCTGAAGGCACACAAGGCGAATGAATCTCTCGATACTAATTTCTATATAATATATATTTCTATATAAAGGTTGTGGTAATCTAGTTATAAGAAAAGTAAAGAAAATACTCGTATAGCTTAGCTATCGTGATCTTAGCTAGGACTTCAATCCGATCTCGGGTTTATTACAGATGTTCATGAGTGACAGTGGCCAGTAACCACCAAGCACTGCTCGTTTGCTTCTTTTATATTTCAATTTAAAAAACCTTCATAAAATAGTTAACCGATTAGTCAAACACTAAAGAGGTTTTAACAAAAACATTTATGGCAACGCGTCAATAATTACAAATAGACGGGGATATCGTTAACGGAATTATTCGTACAAATGCAGATATTTTCTTTCTTTGTGTTTAGTGAACAATATCGGTAACAAAGTTTCAGTGCATTAAAAATTCCATATATAATTTATCCTTAGGTACAATGCAGTTTGCATTAGGGGAAGCTCCGAGGCGTACGTATTATAATGACACCCGTTTCAACAATTGTCTCTTGTTTAATTCTTTTTACAACGTACGGCTTGCTATGAAAAAGATATTAATCAACGTCAGTATTTTATTGAAAAATATTTACTCTTGTTAGACTTATATCTCTGATTTATTTATGAAGTTTTACATGAATATTCTATAACATATTTTATATAATACACACGCAATATACCTGAGGTCAAATTAGTGTCCAGTTACAAATAAATACTATATGATAAAATATCACTGTATGTTTGCCCAACACTGTACTGTACACTGTACGTTATCCTTGGATATCAGGTGAAATGAATTCCTTTCAAATAGAACCTTTGGAACTCTGACGAACCAATTATAACAACATTCCTTTCAACAGATTATATCACACATTTCCTTCCTTATTCAAATTTAAATAAGCTTCCGTACCGAAGTTTGGAGTTCCATTTCGCGATGCAGTTATAAAGTCGGATTAAATTCAACTTCCCACAAGTCCAACTACGTAATTCTCATCACAATTAATACGTAGAAAACAAGCAATTTATTTATTTACCTCATAACCCGCACTAAAATATTAACAGGTCGACGGGCAGCCATATCTCCCGTTTGCAATAAGTCTATTTACACGTTAGTGGGGGATTCCCGTCCCAGAGGGTTAGCGGCGAGAAGTGGTATAGAAAATACTCGAAACATTTTAGCGTCTCTGTTTTCCACGTTGGGTATCTATCGTACGCGGAATTGTCCAAAGTGTGCGCCGATATTTACGTCCCTTTGAAGATTTAGATGTACCCCGGATTTCAATTTAGATATGTTCAAGTTATTTGGGTTGAATAAGACGCGCCAGTACCCTTACATGTACTTTGTTTTTCGAGCTAATAAATATTCATGGAATCGAATAAAACTTAATAAACTTTTATTATTTTAATTACGTTTTCTGTATTGGAGAAATCAAATTTAATATCCTTGCCTAAGTAAATTGATTTTAGAAGATCCCTACATTTTGGTTATGTTAATGTTAATACCTTATTTCGTTAGTATAAAGATAAAGTCAAACCTAGAAGCTAATTAATTATGAATTTACATAGTATTATAATGAAAAATACTTGATCGTTAAAATCTACCCGAGAATATAACATATGTACGCCTGCCTGTGTATATACATGTATATTGAATAAACGTTCACCTCCCACTACCGTCTTTAATGACAATAACCGATCCAAAGGGAATTTCATTCCGATTCCAACCTATGATTCCTTTAGAAGCAACAACAATGGTTCTTAAGAACGGATGGCAATAAATCGAAGCCTTGAATTGTACGTCAATGAGGCATTAAGGAGCTTTCACAATGTACATTAGGAGTGTGTTTTAGCAAATCACTTCCTACGGACCTGCCTTAGAGAGGGTTTGTGAAAAGAGTGCGGGAAATGACATAGTGGAAAGCTCAACGACACACTCGAAGGTGAATAGTGGATACGATTGAAAAGTCATTGTAAAGTACTTGTTACACTGTGACCTAGTATGTTAGGAAGATAACTTTAAATGACGATGCAATAATCGTTAAATAACCTTCGCATAGAGGAATGACCCACATTTCAGCAACTTAGAAACCTAATAGATATACCATTATTATATTTGCCATAAAGATATCATAAGGCACACACTATGCAGGCTATAAAATCCAAAGATTTTTGTCAGTAGTATAACTAATATTGATTGGACTACGTTTGCATGAATGAATGACCGCCATGGACGTCCTATATGAATTACTACCAGTACAAAACTAAGACCATATTCGAGCTTAAAGAACATTGTTATAATTCCGAGGTCATTGGTCCTTTTAGAGGTCAAAGGGTATAGCACAGCTGCTTGTGGACCTGAGTGTGGAGGTAGGAAAAATGTCGTCGTTGGTAGTTGGATGGGTCATGCTAATTTCTTAGAGAAGAAGGTTCTGTTATCATTGGACAACAGTTGTCAAGTATTATCGACAACCTAATAGGCGGATTGAGAACATTTGACACGGGTTTGCCACTGATTTGTACCTTCCTCCATCAATTCGCATTACAGTACCGATGAAGTCAGTTTCAGGTTTCCGCCAATAATGAAGCGAGACTTATGCCCAGCTGTGGGATGTAAAAGTAGCCAAGTTAAAAATCTTCACACGGAAAACCCGTGTGAAGATTTTTCAATTTGGTTAAACAGCATATTAAAGTGTACTTACTGTCTGCTGTTATTATAAATATAAACAATTAAGATAGAAGAGAAGATAAAGAAGTATACCTTTCGCTTATTCGTTCTAAGTGTGACAGTACAGCAATACCGAGAAATACTGCAAGCACGCATTGTCAGCAATGAACAATGAGCGAGGCACTCAACAAATAAGTGTATGGTGTCGTAATTATGGAACCGATGGCTTCGTATTAGCTTTGCGCCGATAAATGACGCCTGCCATTGTTATTACGAATAGTTACAGGCACTTTCTTGTACTCGGTATGACCTTTCTATTAGAATGATTGATGGCATTTTTCAAGTTTAAAAAGCTACTTAATATTTGCTATCGTATTTTTGTATTGTATTATTTATGTTTGCGATGAATTTGTTTTAATTTTGTTTTGTTTATGGTATTCAAAATAAAAATACTTTTTTTAATTTTTATGGTACCGTCAAATTAATGAAGTTCAATCGGGTTTTTAAGGTTTTCTGAATTAGTTTTTGTTACGTGTAAAAAGAAATAGCTAACCGGAGGTATAACGAATAAACAAGATTTTGTTGTAAAGTTCCAACCCCTACCGAGTTCCCCTAAATAGCCTCTGACCCCCTTTTATTCGTCCATAAGACATTAGTTCAAGTCTTACTGCAATAAAAGTTGTAAATAGACTTAATAGGTACGGTCGTGAGTTCCCTCGATGATTTAGTACACGCCATCAAGAATGAGCATAATTTCAGTTATTACGGTCATATTTGCTTTAATTACCTACCAACGTACTGCTAGCTTTCGTATACTGCGTATACTCAAGTTTAATAAAATTTAATATTTGTTACTCGTGAGTAATGAAAGAATACCCATTTAATAAAAAATATTAAGAGGGCACTTCTTAATTTATTACATGATATTTTACTTTTTATGTTTATTTAGATGTATCACAACAAAAGCTTTTAACACAAATTAATAAAATTATTTATTTT
>DWJS01000291.1:0-12187 GCA_018248975.1 Codatractus imalena | reverse complement strand
ATAGGTGACACATTTTCGAGGAAGAATGGCCCATTAATGCGTTGTCTTTTCCTGTAGTTGTCTGTTTAACTAACCCTAAGCTGTCAAACTGTTTTTCGTTTTTAATTGCAAATAATTATTGTATCACACAAATGGCGGCAAATTCAAATTTCGCATGAATTTTGAGCCACCAATTATAAAATATAACTTTAATAAGTTAAACAGCTTCGATATCGACATTTTCCGTGGACCATTAAATTGTACGGATGTATGGTTATTGTGTCAGTATCATAAAACGAGAAGCAAAATAGAAACCGCAAATATATACAGGTAGCTAAGTAATATGAGGACGACATTTGGCTGCTTTCCAGGCCTAGACTAACTTTGCTGTTATACTTTAGACCTTCATACTTTGATCATAAGGTTACGGATTATAAGGTCCTAGGCTACTATGTCTAGTATGTAGGTATAATAGGTGCTTAGCGCATTATTACGCCAATACTACCAGATTTTGGAATATCAGACATATTGCATACAGAATAAAGGTTATATTTATATGCGTATGTAATGACTTACGTTTAAATATAGGTTTATATTATTATTCGGAGATTGTTTATTTCTGCACTATTGTTATGTGGAAACGTTTGTTGCATATGTATAGCTTGTAAGTTATTTGATCTTTACATTTTGTATGTACGGATATTCGGCAATATCGCGATATGCAATGTCTGTGTTTATTCCCTTGGTTTATAAAATAAGCAGTTTGTAGTCATATTTTAAATTCAAATTCAACCTAAGATTTTGTTCAGTTTATTTAAGTAGTTTAATGTACCTAATCTACTTAGTAATTACTTAAATATTCATTCAAACGTCTATATGTGATGCCTTATCTTTGCCTTTTCACGTCTAGATAACTAAGCAATAGCGTCGTCGGGATTTCGATTGTTTGATGGGTGACCCAAATTCCTAGTCGCTTAATTTTCGTACTTGACCGACCGACAGCTTCACGCGTCCTCCGCACGTGAAGCTGTCGGTCTTTATTGTTATGATTGGATACCTTTTGTATACAATCCAACACAAATACAAACAATACGGATTAAATTAAAAACTTATGATGCTCAAGGAACTGAACTGAATTTCTTGAATCATAGATATGAACACCCTTGGTCAAAGCACCGTAAAAATAAAAATCTAAATTAAAACCTTTTTCTCCATTAGGGGGCCAAGATCCGAGACACTGCCACACAGATATACACGTTAACAAGATATAGACGTAAAAAGATGAAAGTTATAATCTGCCCTTCCCTCTTTTTACGTCGGGGGTTGAAAATACATCATGTTTTAAATAACAAATATAAAGGTTTAAAGAAGTCTTAGCTAGAAGTAGGTTTTTGCGGTCAAGAAGTGGACCGGATGTACTCGGGGACAGGTGAGGGCGGAAATGGCGAGGTTCCGGTCGCGGCCGTTACACAGCTGGAGGCTTCCGAGAAAACGAATTGGAAATACGCGGGCGACAAGTGCTGACGACTCAACAGTACTGTGAAAAATAAAACAGTGGATTCCATGCGAAAATTTTTATTGATTTTGTTCAAATATATAAGGTGTTTGTGATTTCAATAGGTAAATCATTATGCCCATTGAAATCATTTTAATAGGTATAATATTATTTATTTATATTTCAACGTTACTAAAGTTATTTTGTTAAGGAATGACTATTATAATCATCAAATGTATATGTAGAAATTAATAACAAAGCAATCTCATCGTAACCACTCAATCGTAAATAGGCAAATATACAAGAGGTTGATTCGACACACAACTTCAAAATCTTGTTGAAAGTCTACTAACTGCTTTAAATGCTAAGATGATCGGTAATAAATAGCGTTCTCTTTTCATTTTTAAATTAACAACACTAACAATTACAAAAAATTATAATGGTTGAGATGCAAACGAGAAAAATCTACTGAACTTTTACATTTGAAAGGTGGCAGAACTCGTTAGGTTCGACCGGGGAGGTACCACCGCCACCCTTATAATCTTCCGTGAAGCAATTTTTGTGTTTCAGTTTGGAGAGGCGTAGTTGCCGGCTATACTTAAATATGAGGCGAACATCTTAGTCCTCAGGGGTAGCAACACATCTGTGATCAAACTTAAGTATGATTTAATTGTACTTAGGGATGATTACTAATGTTCATGGGCGACAGTGGCCACTTACCATCAGGTGGACTGAATGCTCGTTTGCTACCTATATACGATAAAAAAAAAATTGGTCGCTCACACCACCGGTCGATGGTAAAGTTTAACCATCGTATTTTAATTGCGTCATTCATTTTTATGAAGGTAACATTTAAAACATTTGTCCAAATTATTGAGTGCAAACGGCAAAGTTTTTCTAATTTTAATACGAAAAGCGATCAATGTTTTATTTTGATCCGAATTAATGTAATCTACATCAATTGTACATTATAAAAAAGGATTCAAATTAATAGAATTTCTGCCTGAGTACTACGAAAAGTAGATTGCAGACTTTGTTAGAATTAATGAAGAGAAATATTAATACGATACGTTATTATTATGTAACATTGTGTATTTCCTGAATTATCATCTTTAACCTCTACTCAATATTTTTGTTGTTTTTCTTTTAGTAAATGTGGATTTATTCTTAAACTGGTCCGCATACTGGTTTTTTATTTTTTTAAATGTTGAAATTACTTAATATTTCTAACTAAATCATACCATCGAAGTCCACGGTGCCAGATCCATCAGAGTCAATTTCCTCAATCATCATGTCCAATTCTTCTGCGCTGATCTTGTCATCCAATTCTCTTAGGATTTCTCTTAATACCTGTGTCGTGATGTAACCATTGCCTGCGAAAAATAACCATTATATAAAATATATAGAAGTACGTCTATGTCGTGTATTTTGCTTTTTATTTCGATAATTTTGTATGTATTTTGTATTGTTTGCATAGCTACAGAACTAGGCGAAATTTTAGCTTTTTCATTCGTAAAGATCACTTTAATATATCAATAAAAAGGCTTTTAAACTACATCAATTCTAGATATTATCTTTACGCTTACTCCGTAGCAATATTTCGTTTAATAGTATTTTTAACCTAACTAAATTTAGGGATTAGCTCATACTAACACTTAGATTTTACGTCTTTTAATTAGGAGCTGGCATTTAGACAAATACCTAACTAATAGAGGGACGGAATAATCGAGTGTAAAGTATCTTTTTTACATTTATTATTCACGTTTAAAAATGTTTGACATTAAAAGTAAAATAAATGAACAGATCCTCAAACAATTCCCTAGGATGTGACTGTACCTTTTTTAATTTGGTGTACTTGAGAAAAACAAGTTTCAATTTTGCATTAGTTAAACGAAAATATTTAAAGTCCTAGTTCAACATCCGACTTTTAAATCCAGAAGTTTTTAATTACTGTCAGAGATTTAAAACTAACGAACTGCCTTCAAATAGAACTCGCTATTGAGTAAAGTTATACGAGTACGTATTTTTTGTTTCGTAGAATTATGAAACATCATTTTGCATAAAATACATTCTTATATTGATTAAAATTAAACCAAGAAATCTAGGACTTTAGCATTATTAGAAACAGCATTCAATCAAAGATCATTTGCGGAACACTATCAGCTTTTTACAGTCCTCTGCTGTGCTAAGCCGTTCTCTGCACTTAGCAGTGCTAGTTGCTGGTCATAGAGGAATAACATTGCTTACTTCCTAGATTGAATTGCTTAGTCGCCTCTAACGAAAATCACGGGAAAACAGAAGGAAATGTAACGTTTGTGTTTGCCATTTAATTCGTTTACCTTCTTTATCGTATAAACGGAATGCTTCTTTCAGTTCCTGCTGCATCGCCTCAGCATCCTCTTCAACCATGAACCTGGACGCCAGCGTTACGAACTCTTCAAATTCTAGCTCACCAGAACCTTGCAATGAAAAAGAACATCATCCCATTAATGCACCATTATAGCGACAAGGGATCTACTTCTTGAAATCGGAAAACATAATTATAAATGCAAATATAAGTGAACCAAGATATTTGCTTAGAGCTCAACAAAAAAAAACAATAAATTTTATTCATAGAATCAATCTATGCCCTAGAAGTCGGTAAGTTATTAAAATATATAATATTCTAATCACTTCAAAACATTTTTTTTAATAATTCATATTACTTTCATTGGTACCAAAATAGAATTCGATTAACCTTTACAATGAGTTAGGAAATTATGCAATACATATATTCATAGTTCGATTCAGATAAATACCATTAAAAGGTCGCTTTGTCCGTCTTTATTTCCGCGTAGAGTGTTTCACATTAAATGATTAATCAATTTGTTATTTGGCATCATTATGGTTACTTAGTACACTACCTACTCACCTTGGCTTCGTGAGAATTTTCTATGTACGTTTACTATCGTTTAGATTATAAATATATAAATAATTATTTACAAGTGCTTAATGCGAGCCAGATGTTCTTATCATGACAGGTAATCTTCTTATATTTATAAAATTACTAGATTAAACGCTTTAAAACAACTAAGTAGAATCGCAACACCTACCTAGGCACCTAGTCTTGGATTGTTATAATTCTCCAAATATCTCAATCACTATTTACTTTTACTTTTTGAGTTTTAGGGGTTCCCTGCTGTATCTTCAAAATTCAAAGCCAATGAATTAAAATCGGAACCCTTCGGAACATCGTTATCAACAAAAATAAATATTTTTCAAATTATTCTTTACTTGCCGGAGCTATAAGGTAACGAATATAAAAAATGCAACCGTTTTGAGAACTAACTCCTTGATGGAGGCGGTTAAAATTTAAAACGATATTTGTAGTGTTGTTGTTATGGTAAAAAGATATTTGTTTTATTAAAGAATGAAATCGTTATTATCGTTTCAGTGTTTTCATAAACTACTAATCTTATCAAATACTACTATTATATACTTTCCTTGAAGAGTCAATAACAGTACATTTTTTAACCATTTCAGACGAATCATTCAGTACAATAATAAATCGATAAAAGATCTGGCAAGATGTATTTTAACAGTTTTAGTGTCAATATTGAAAATAAATATAAATTGTTTGCTGTTGCAAATAAGCATCTATGTTATACACTGTACATACATATAATTACTTAGGACTTAAGTTTAGTATCATATGTTACATAAATATAAAATAACATACCATCAACGTCTACTTCGTCGATAATTTCTTTGAGGGTTTCGTCGGTGACCTGGTGACCCAACATACCCAGAATTGTTCCCACCATCACTGTGCCTATGCATCCTTTCTTCTCGTGGTCAAAAGCTTCGAAGGCTTTCCTCAGAACTGGGTAGAAATAAAACAATAAAATGAATAAAAGTTCCGTTGAGACTTCAAAATAGTACCCAAATTTTGTTGCGTACAGTTTTTATTTATTCAAATCATACTTCAAATTTTACTTTTGGAAACGTATTAACCTATTATTAACTAACAGTACTACAGCTGAGTAATGACGGTTGAAGGATGAAGGTTAATTAGAGTAATATTTTCAATTTTTATCGATAGGTCAATATTAATCAAGAATTCTATAACCCTGATAATGAAAACTTACTGCCTGTTTTAAAGGATAAGTTTAAAAAGTCGTAATACTAATTATAAATACTTACTGTTGATTTGTTCCTTGTCAAGTTCTTCCTGAAAATTAAATAGAAAGTGATTTATTACAAGGGTATGTTTTCAAAATAACACGGATCTTTCAGCGTTTAATTTCAGCATAAGCTTGGATTGTAACTAAATATTTATAGCACTATTAAACTTAAGCGTCTTCAACGAACTGCAATCATTACACATAAAATGAATATTTAATAACTATTCCCGCTTTTATTAACTTCATTTATCTCGCACAGTTAATAATTTAAGCGATCATTATGATCAAACGAATCGCAAATAATTCCGATTTTATACACTTTATTTTCACAAACACTAAACTGAAGAAACTGAAATCTCACCATTTTTATCACGCGGTAGTTTCTTAATTAATAAGTATTTGCGAGAATGAGTACGCTATCAGGAACCAAAGAACCAGGAACACTAGTCCTCTGATCTGGATGGCTTGCGCGACTAAACGCAGACGCGCGACGAATTCACCCAGGTTGACTCAACGTCTGCTCAGGTTTCTATCCCTACACTAACTATTAATCCCCTTGTCTTGGCTACGCGAACGCTTTTAACTCACACTGTTAAGGCCACTATTCCCGATACAACTACAATGACCAATGCAAGTTCGGGCCAGCCAAATACTTTACACTTTATATGTTTCAATTAATTTATCGCCCATAAATTAGTTAACACTGCAACATTGGACCGGTGCCATGATTTTTGCCAATAATTAATACAGGTAAATATAAATAAACGTTGTCTAAATGTACTTGTATCTCAATTCCACAGGCGATAAAGCAAACATGATTTAAGTCGGTTTTCTTCAGTACTTTAAGTCATCATCAAGTTTCTACGTCCTACTGTTAGGCACGGGTCTTTTTATAATGAGAAAGGACTTGGGCATAGTCCATTCTTTTTTGAAATTATTTTATTGAATTGAGTCACATATTACACAAGTTTGACTATCACAAAATTACTCGTGATGTCACCGCAGACAAACCACCTGTCTCCTGTCCTACTACATTTAAAATTTATATTCAGCAATATGATGTGGTTAACTAATTAAACATTACGCGGTTGATCATGGAGCCAGCCATGAATGTATTTACTTTTACAATAATTACATTTTGATAATGCATAACAATATGTGGTAGGTACATCACTATACTTATTTTTTTGTAACATGTGTCTAAAATCTTCAGTAATTTGTAATAGACATATACATACATATATACAAATATATAAACCTACTTGATTTTAAACTTTGGAACTTCAGTAGATCTGTATGGGTTTGGAATTTTAAAATATCAAAAAATTGAACCACGGAAAGTAAGGAATACGTAAAATGAAATGTATATAAATAATACGCTAAACACGTTAACAAGTAAAGCAACAGTAACGACAGATGTTACTGTAGTTTGCAGTATTCAGTCCAGAATGGCCTTGCCCATAATTAATTTTCTGTCTAGTGTTGGATTGTCATAAGTCTACCAATATCTCAATCACTATACGTTTCCTATTCGAGAGGAGTTCTCCGTCTCTTGGGAATCCAAGGTATAATGGTAATGAAATTAAAATGGGACCCTTCGGAAGTACTCCCTTTCCAACGCCCTGTTATTTTTTGAAGTCAGTTAAAAAAATACAATTGAATTTAGAACCACCTCCATTTTGAAATCGATCGAAAAGTATTTGTATTTTCATAGCGAAGAAGATTTTTGATTGTCATACAATTTGTAATTCCATTTATGTTTGAGTCTCCAAATTGATTGCGATACATAGGTAGTATTTATTTACGAAGAGAATTAATGAGGGTCCTAATGAGGGCTGTTGCGGGAGGGCCGTGAGGGCGACAGTGACATATTCGGAGCGCGTGGCTCCGAGCTCGGGCCAAATGCAGCAAAAACTCAATTGCTTGTGACTGAAAGGAATTTTTTTCAGTCTCCCACTGTAATTGCGTCACGACGTCCCGACGTCCCGTACAACACAATTACGGACAAATGGACGTGTTGAATCCCGTTGTATCGTTCTGTGTCCATAATTTAAATTTTTGAGCAAAAGAAGTGTATAATATAACGTTCCATGAATACTTCTACATAACCTTTGAACGTCATTAAATCATTTCTGTCCCACTGCTGGGTATAGCTCTCCTCTCTTGTGATGAGCATTCAGGTCATAGTCCACCACGCTGGCCAAGTGTAGATATGTAGCCTTCACACACCTCTGAACTTTTTTGTCGCCGAATCTCAAGCACGTAGGTAACGTCATGATCGATGTTTTCCTTCACCGTTAAGCAATTGATTATTAATTCTAAAAATCTATGTACTCTTTACGAAAATATTTCTTTAGTTTATCACCTCTTTAAATAACAAATGATTAAAATACAAACATAAGAGCCCAAAATGGCAAAGTTATTCGAATAATTATTTTTAAAACTCGTTGTTGTTACGTGACGTCACGTTGTTACATGAAATATATTTCAGTGAACATGTTTCACATATCGACGCTTAATATAAACTATCATTGGGCTATAGCTAATTTTGTCCAAGGACTACGATACGTACAATAATGCTGCCAAAAACATGCAATGCAATTTGGAAATTATCTGTAATTCGTTATCAGCGCCAGGAGGAAAATTATTGCTATTTGGCACTTTAATATGGACTGTAATTCTGATATAGAGTTGAAAAACATTGTTTTGATATTTTTCTGATCTATTGTTTATTTCCCAGTAGCTAAGCCCACGATACCCATAAATTAAAACCACTTCCTATTCTGATAAGATAACTCCGGACACGAATGGATACGTAAACATCTACTGTTTTATAGCTGCTTATACACGGCTTATAGCCCTTTTATATTGGTAAAGACAATACGTGAATTACTTTGTACAAAGAAGAAGCCGATACCCATATTTTGGATTTAGTTGCTTAGTCGCCTCCAACTACATACCCGGGAAAAGGTGTGTCAGTCTGTGTCATCATTCAATCTCCTTGGGCCACGTTAACGGAAGCGAACATTGTTAAATAGGCCAAACGCATAAAATAGCTGAAGTATTTACATTGAAATTAAGCGGTGACAGCCGTTTGGCGCTGAAACAACCGTCTGACTATTATGCATTTTTCATTTGGAGCACCGTCTAGCATTAGCAGTACTCTATATTAGTTGACATACTTGAACAATTTCCCTTTTTATCAAAGGTATGTTGTCGGTATGATGTCTGTGGATCGTTTGTGTTTATGTGCCAATATTATATGCTTTTATTAAATAATAGAATTTATTTAAAGTAAATCAGTAGTGCGAAACATACCTACTTTAGGTCACAGTTCAATTTTAATCGAATCTTTAAACCAACTTACAGATCGACTCGTTTATAACTTTAAATAACTCTCTAAAATACTCATTTACCTCCTAACCTAACGTCCTAAGCCGTTTATTTTTCAATTGAACTGAAGCTCAGAGTGTCATTTATGTGATCTGAATATTTTAACTGGTTCAGAGCTATGTTCCACATAGCTAATCATTTCAATTTTATATTCTTTTTAATAATGTGTTATTTGTTTCCTTCCCAATCACTTGTTGTAAATACATTATTTTTTGTAATCATTGTTTGTACTTTTAATTATTTTTGTCATTTTATTACTATAGATTCGAATCTGCATATTATAATAGTCCGTCTATATCGATCTAATTTTGAAAATGTTACGCAATTTCTTAGTTAGTTAATAATTTAATGTGGTAATTGGTACTGGTAATAATATGGAATAATATGGAATATTTTTTGATTGAAATAATTACATAAAATAAACACTAGCAAATAAATGTTCGATTGTATTTATACTTCTCAAAGATCTGGTAGATTTATTCTTCATATCGATCAATTATAAATAGATTATACAATATTATTCGCATCGTATTTTATATGCCATCATACATAGACTCTCTTAAACAACTTAAATCCAATAAGATAGAATGAAATATATTTATACTATGTCCATAATACTAAAAACACTTTCGAGCTCAAGCAATAGTAACACTTATTGGTCTTAACGACACTTTAACAAACGTGAATCCAATAAGACTCAATTAATTGTACCTAAATATATTGTTCATTAACTAAAAATACTTTCGTATAGCAAACAATAGTAAAACAAACGAACGTGCCAAAAAAGTTTCGAGTAGTTCCTCTGATATTTGAGCTCCTCCTTTGGGCAACGAATGAACTACATTCGTTTGCATATTTATGAACTGTTATATGAGTGCACGTGTAGCTCTGCCGCTTTTGTTAACAATCCCAGTAGATACGGATATGAATTTACATTTGTTAATTATAAATGTGTACAAAGATTAATTCTTTTAACTTATTAATTTTCAATATGATTAGAAATTTTTAATCTTTAAAAATGAGGATGTTTTTAAATGGACTGTGTTATTTTTTATTTGACTCAGAACTTATTATAGATGCGATGTTGATTTTTGTTTTTTATTGAAAGATGGTGCCCTTATTTGGTCCGATTTAAATTTGATCAAGATCCGACGTGTAGTTTCAGAGTGATCTTAAATAATATATATGTATTTAATTGACTTCAACCCAATTGATTTATGTTTGTTACCTCGAAACTTCGATATTTATTAAACGACAATCTGGTGCCCGCGCCTTCGTCCGCGTGGACGCAAGCATGCCAAATAACGAATAGTCAAAATTTTACTATTTTGGGTTACATTATTGCATGTTTTTGAGGATCCCCAATATTTTTCAAAATAAAATCTAGCCTGTGTTACTTCCTGGTAACGTAGCTTTCGATTGGTGAAAAAACGATTAAAATCAATCGAGTAGTTTTGGAGATTACCCGGAACAAACAAACAGACAGACTGATAGACAGACAGATAGACAGATAGACAGACAGACAGACAGATAGACAGACAGACGGCCAATTTTATAAAAAAATGTTGTTTTGATATATGTAACGTAATATTCAGATGCACTTAGTGCTAAGCGGTTATTTTATTATTACAAACAGGCACTTCAATTTTATTTATTTGTATAGATGTATAGATTGTTATTATACGATGTACACTACGTACATCGTATATGTTTTTATGTCATAAACCAAAACTCTTCTCAACACACCATAACGCACCTAATAAATGTGGCGTGACAAGATTCAATTCGGCATTATCATTGACCATACCCTGTCATTTAATGTCCCGCAATTTAGTTTGAATCACTATTAAGAATTATTATTATTGTTACTTATTAATCAATTGTATTATTTAGTGTTTTTATTATTTTAACATCGTTTGAAACATTTGCGCATCAAAGTATTGTGTTGTATTAATCAAAATTGGCCCACAAATGTATTTTATTGCATTTAACATTCGCTTTGCAAGCTTTGACTGTGGAAAATTACATTCGTTTCTATGTGTTTCGCGTTGATTATTGGAATTTGAATCATATTATTGTGGCTTGTGCTCGTTGTAAATCTTTATTTAATTTACATCGAGGAGATGCGATGAGGATATCTGTGCCAAATTCTTCTTCTTTATGCTGAACTTGCTTTTGATAATATTATGATATGTCCATTCGAAGGTGTTGGAACTCGGGGTTTGATATACCTATACCTTCTGCTTATAAGAGCAGTGTTAAGCGGTACTGTATACTGGTTCGAAGAGAGTAAGGTAGAGACTCATCTAGAAGCAACTCATAAATAGTCGAAATCTGGTAGTACTCCATCCTTACCAGGATTATCGACAGATGTCCATAGGCAGTAGAGACTTCTTACCAACAATATAGGTTTTAAAAAAGTCTACCAACCCCCGTTACTCAAGGGGGTGAAATATCTAAACCCTTGTCATACAAATTATAGTTAAAAATGGTTAAGTTAAAAGTTAAAAATGATTAAGGGTTAAAAATAGTAAGGGGTTGATGAATTTGATTTTCAATTTATCGAACTAACTGCAACATTATAAACTTTTGTATCATTTTAGCTTTTTTAAAGAAAATATCTTTTTGTATATTAAGAATGGACGCTAATAGGTAGTGTCCCTACAGGTTTCCCGGGTTTTACGTTAAAGCTTTTGTGACTTTTTGTTTTATATTCCTCTTTCCATTTTTCAGTTTTAATTAGAGAACCTTTGTTATGGCAGACAAGTAAGTAAGCTCGGTATATTAGTGAAGGCTTAATACGTCTATACAAATAGATATAATTGGAGTGCCTGTTTATAATAATAAAATAACCATTTTTACTACATGCATATGAATATATACACGCTACATATAAAAAAACAACTATTTTTTTAATTTTTGTCTCTCTGTCTGTTTGTTCCGGGGAATCTCCAAAACTAATGGACCGATTTTAATAGTTTTTTCACCAATCGAAAGCTACGTTATCAGGAAGTCATAGGCTATACTTTGTTTTGAAAAATATTAGGGACCCTTACAAAAATGCAATAATGTAACCCAAAGTAGGATAATTTTGACTCTAAAATTCGTTATTTGGCGTGCGCTGAAAAAACTATTGATGTTTTTTTATCGTATAAAG
>DWJS01000290.1:0-12187 GCA_018248975.1 Codatractus imalena | reverse complement strand
AAGGTTTTATTTGACTCTTTATTATAATATAATTTAATATTATTTAATATGAGATAATCATTTGTTACTATAAGGCCCATAGTACACACAAAAAAATTTAAGTCTACCTTTTCAGATCATATGAGCACTGTGACAGACGAACAGACGGACAGCTGAGCTTTAGTAATAGAGTAATCGCTAAAGAGCCTTAACTAAACCATAATCATTCATCAACCAGTGAATGTCCTACTTTTTCACTTCGCCGCTGCCTCTTCAAAATATTGAGTGTTATGTTTCCAATTGAAGTTGTCGTAGTCTCCATGGTACTAAACTGTTACATAATATACCATAGTGCACCCAGTGATACAATTAATTTATTATAAGATGCACTATTGTAGAGTTCAATTTATTTTATTTATAAATCGACCGACCGACCTGTCCAAGTGAAAACCTTCGCAATAATTTCATTTTTTTCCCACCAAATATACCTTTAATCCGGAATATATTGCAAGCCTATCAGAACACCATTACAAGTACCCAAAGAACACCATAAAAGTGGAACCCAAAAAGCGCCGCGCCCGCAAACCGTAAATTGTCGTCTCCTTATTAAAATCCGTTCTCGTCTTACGCGTAACTCGTTCTAATCCCGCTAAAATATTCGGCTGCCGTCAAACGCGTAAATCGGGCCTTTTGTATGTGGGCCGTGTATTTACGGGCCGGGTATTTACGGGTTGGGCGCAGATAGCCCGGAATTAAACTTGAATTTAAAACCATTTTATATTAGCTAAGCCCGCTTAGATCGCGCGGTAGCGGCGCGCGCGCGATAAGAGAATTGGCCTGTCAGCCACCGGATGATATATTTGACCAACATTTCCATACCTCCCTCGTTCTCCCCAACCCCCGTTTTCATTTTGTACGTGTCTGCTCGCCGTATCTATAATGTATCCTGTTTTCGGTAACATTGAATAAGGAAAAGTGTAACTTGTAAGGTGGAAACGCTTATAATTTAATAGAGGCAATGCCCGTCAAAGTGTGACAAAGGTAGGACGCCCTGTTTATTGCGAGCCCTTTGCCGCTCCACCAGTTTTCCGGGTGCGACCTCTTCTCTGTAGTCGCGACTTTCTTTGTTTCCATTTCGCGACAAGTGCGTAACTATTGTTTTTTGGAGTAGTTTTACTTACGAACGTAGTGACATTGGAGACAATAGTTTAACGCGGCAATTTACTTTTTATTGATAAAAGATAAATAGTGATACTAAAGGCGGACAAGTTTAGACTTACAGTTGTACTAACTGTACATTTAATATATTTGTAGTTTATAGATATCTTACACGTTGTTCATTAATATAAGATATTAGAGTACAATCTTATTTTGTGAAAATAAATTCAAAAACAATTACAGATGGTACCCCGTATTTTATTCAAGACGTTTTCCATTAAGAAATGCCTTTCCAAGAAATGTTAGGTATGTCCAAATAGAATGTTAGGTCCCGAAATTTCTAGCGAGCTAGACTTAGCTTGCGGTGAGGTCTGTCTGTCTGAAGGCTGCACTGTGGGATCAATATTCCTGGAATAGCTCCTAAAGCTCCAGTGCTAGGCAACCTTTGTTATGTCTCGATTTTGAAATATATTTGTACGTAGAGTTCCATTTATATTATACTGCAAATTTATTATTGAGTTATAAAACACGATTTAAGTTCACATTCTTAACTATAACTTAAAAAAGGAGATTAATATCTTCGTAAAAGATATGAATAAGAGAGAATTTATTCATCTGAATTCTTGATATATACGGAGTATTATCGCGAAGATAGTGATTCGTAGCAGCAGTTGATTACCCGGACTGGGCGCGTCTCGTGCCAAATTTTTAATTATTCAAAATGAGCGCCGAAGCGCCATGAATAATACTCCGGGCTCCGCTGGTTATATTTTAATGGCCGCTATATCTGGCCATGAGTATGCGGGATTATGCTCTCCAAGGTTTTCTTAGATCGAAAATAATGTAATGTATTTAAAAAATATTGTTTTTGTCTTCGTGGTATCGATCTGAAGTAACTTTTTACAATATCCATGTAGAGGTTACGTCGGTATCAACAGAAAACGATCATGCAGTATAGCCTTAATCTTATGGCAAATCCTTGTTCGAAGTCCAAGATATTATGAAAGACACGGACGAACTTTAAGCTGACAAAGCGGGCAAGTAGATCTAAAGGCCCTCTTTTAACCACGCTTTTGAATTCGATGTTGCAATAAATCGAATGTATTTTAATTGTGTTCGTAGACTACAGTTCACTGTTATTAGTACTAACGTCGCCTAGGAACTGTTAAAGATAGATACAAATTGATCAAATTTCAACAATTTTCTTCGCCGTTACTTCCCGTAGCAACCAACTGAAACTTAATTAACTGTTCAAAGCTGGCTCAGTACGATGTAGACATTCAGGTGTAAGTAATTACTAGACGATGTGCGAGATACGTGTTTCCATTAGGTTTTTAAGGCTTTCTTGGAGTCAAAAATTATTAAAAAGTTTCCTTTGATCTAAGATTAATGAAAATATTTTGATTTACTTGAGGTTAGTCTAGATTGTTTTACCTACTTCCTGTATTCTAAAAGTAATGAAAATATTGCTGATTATACAAGCTAATAAAAATATGGTAATCATGTAAGAAAATACGCTAAGATCTTATTGATCTAAGTATATAAATCCTATATTTGACAATATTTCCGGATCATAATGTATCTACTATTTCTTATATTATAAAGAAACACTTACGTTCTTGTACGAACAGTTTTTACTATGTACAATGTGCTGACACCATAAGAACAATGAAGAACAAGTCATCGCAATTCTACCAAACGAATGAGTATATTACAATAGCGATTAACTCCACGTATAGATCAGAACGCCACTAAATTTAGTCGGACGAGAGGCTCTGAAAAATCCTTCCTTCATCCGGCTCCGTTATCCGGTTGCAATAAATCACCCATTGTGTCGCCGATCGCTAATGTACACCGGTATTGCGCCATTGTGTGCGACGGGCACATAGTGACGTCATGGCATCAACACCATAGTTTGAACTCCGTTTGTCACTACATTTCAGGATTGAATGTCTTTTTTTTATAACAGAAGTAGTGAACGCGTGAAAGGTAAAACACAATATTTCATTTATACACAGGAACCCTATAAGTCAGAGTATCGTGGAGTATGGTACTCCCCAGGCTTGAGTCCTAACCAGGTGAACCTGTCATGGGCAACAGCAACTACACATTTTGAAAAAACAAAACTAGCGTAGTCCAGTCCTCACCAATTGTACAAACATGGGGTAGTCAGCCTATATTATTGGACTAAAAAGTTTCGTCGAATACTTTTCTAAATTCCTTTATCCTTGCGTGAAAGTCCTGTTGAAATCGATTGATCCTTTTTATTCTTTATCGTGGTAATAAAGCTAGCCCGATAGAATTTAGGCACCATTGCCTGGAGATATGAAACACCAGAATGTCATGTATCACAAGCATAAGGCACCCTTTGCACGTTTTTAGTATTCCGTACCCAAAAAGAGCTGATGGGATCATGTACTGTTAGGTACTCACTCTGTTCGTCTGGCCATGTATTCCGTACCCAAAAGGAGCTGATGGGATCATGTACTGTTAGGTACTCACTCTGTTCGTCTGGCCATGTGTCCATCTGTCTGTCTGTCAAAGGCCTGTATCATATAAACGATAATAGGTAGACACTTGAAATTTTTATTTATTTATTGAGGCGTGCCAACTAAGTACGTAAGACGATCTTACATAAATATTACACGATAAGAACAGTTACAACTATGCACTTAAATTATGGCCTTGCACAACATTTAAAAGAAAAAATATCAAAATCAAAAGCATTAACGTGCATTCGCAAAAAAAGTTAAAATTGAAAAATGGAAATCTTCGAAGTGCGTATTTACATGCTACTGTAGGGTGAAAATCCACAAGTTCAGTTGATGGCACCAGATCCTTTGTGAACTGGCGTGGGCCGGGTGATGCAGACATCGGGTCATATATTTCTGTTTCCAAGAAAAGCTAATACAATCAGGCGAAAAATAATGCTAGTTTCATTTGATTTATACATTTACTTACAAAGATGATTGGCGATTTCGAATCTTACCGAAAACTATGTACGACCAAGTATTATCTGCTGCAGAGAATTGCAGATAGCATCACCAATCCGACTTTCATTTGAAGCCAAAACCGGCAAATCCTATTTTATATGTTCGTTAAATAAATAATGTGGCTAGGTAATAGTTGGAAGCGATTTATACATAGCATTAACACAGAGCTTTCATGATGCCAGGGCTTGTTTCAAAGCTCTTGGCAGATCTCCAGCGGGTTTCCCCCGCCCTCCGCTAGATGGAGCTGAACGATGCGACGTCAAGTGTTGCTCGCACGGTGCGCTTGGCTGTATACGGCAGAAATTATTAGTTGATAATAATAATAGGAATACTTAAATGTGTATCCAATAATTATAGTCGTTATTTTCGAAAATTAACTTTAGGTAAGAAAAATGAAAAAATGTGATTTATCGTAATTACCTAAAATTTTAGGAATAAAGGTATGTTGCTGAGTGATACATTCGCCTTATAGGCATTGCATAGACACTTGTAACAAAACAAAAAAAGGAGAGAATTTCTAGCTAAAACCAAAAAAACGAAAAAGACTGTATAATCATGTTGAACTTGCTATGTAATATAAGCTATGCCCTGCTTAGAAGATAAAGGACATGGCAGCTTCGATACTGCAAAAAAACTTGCAGACACTTATAAGGATTCCGAAATCATTACAAGGAAACCTTTAGGTATACCTACTCGATGTTTTGCGACGCGAATTGCCAACTCGAGCACATAACACAGCCTTTTATGTATCGCCAATCGACAAACGAATGCCACCTCTAAGACGGGGACATAAGAGTTTTGATCTATGCCGTCATCTGTCACTTTCCAACTCGTCACAATCGGTAGCGAGTGAGCGAGTGAAATATTATTCCGCCAGTCGTGCCCCCGACGCAGTTTTCGGGTTGGCAAACAAAGGAATTAGAGCCTCCGTCCGATTTATAGCGAGTTGTGACCAAATTTTCTTTTTCGTTTCCCATTCGCTCGAGTTAGCGTATTTTCTTCTCATATCTTAATATTTTCGATGGGAAAGTTAATAACAAGATAAGGGATGAATGTTAACTGAAGAACTTACAGCGCGTAACCATTGGGTTCAGTACGTGATTACAGAACTCTACTTGTTGACTGAATGACCAATAAGGAGCCACTTGAGCGAGAACACTTGTCCAAGCTCACTTCATCTAAAGGCGGAAGGTATGAATGGTTAAATTAATAAATGGAGCATCCCTTATCACTTATCATTGAATGACTTCTGAATCTCATAAATATGGCACCTACCTACATATTAAAATGGTAGATCTAAAGTATGAATGTTTGTAGAACTTGAAATATTACATAAAAATATGAAAGTCAATATAAATCATTAAACCTAAAATGTGCATTCTTATAGGTAATGTAAAATGTAGTCATACGTACATTACAACAAAATACCTAGAGTTGCGGAGGTCACATTTTATGTACCTACTTATCGACTTATATTATTTTTAAGTGAAGCTTTTTAAAATCTTGGTGACTTGAAACTCGATGAAACGAAAATGCGTCACGATAAAAAAAAACATACATAAATGTCCCGGGTCACTTTTTTATTCGTCTAAAGGTATTTGACTTGTGACCTAATAACGATTATCATTATCATCGTTATCTGATTAGCTGTAATAAATTACAACACAGCCTCTACTTACAGATTTATTGGCCTTTTATTGTTACAATGAAGCGATAGATTGTATCTTTGTTGAGATAATTTTGGAAACAGTTAAACTGATCCTTCGAAAGATTACGCTGACTAGACCCGTTTTATCAAGACTAGAGACAAAAGTACCTTTGAGCAATACATGTGGTACATACACACTTACATACATACATATATACAACAAATCGAGTGATATCTACAATATATTTTCTTTTCGTGTTTTTGATAAAAAGTTTTAAATCTGGAGATAGATACTGCATGTTAGTGTTTTACTACAGTCGTAAACACGGTTAGCCAAGCATAGTGACTACGGCTAGACATTTAAGGGGCCTGGGTCCAGCAGAAATCATGATGCTTGGGCTTAGGAAGGCTATTAGTAGGTCTGGAATTCCTAAATGGTCGCATAGCATCAGAAATCTAGTTTAAACATCTCTCCTATTTTATTTGTAGTTGATTACTGATGTCTGTAACGAAGTTAAATTTTAAATAGATACATTAAAACATACATTTTATTACCTTTAAATAGATACATGTTCAAAAACAAATTAATTTTTTTTTGAAATTGGACTTTACTACAATGCATTAGGAAATCTCTTATTGGACTGTATTCAGAATGTAAATTCGGTCAAGTGCAAGTCGGGCTCGAACCTAAATTGTTAGAGGTATATTGGAACTAGTTATCGTAATAACATACATAAGATACAGATATATATATATATAGACATAAGATACAGAAATATTAATGTTATAAAATAAATAAATATTTTATAATGTTCATAAGACACAGCCCAGTGACAGACGAACAGACTGGCAGTGGAGCTTTATTAACATGGTCCCTTTGGCATCCTGGTAGATATTCTTTGAGTACGGTAACCTAAAAAAAACGACCAAACAGATACGCGAATGTGCTAAAACAATTATAACGGTTGAAAGTACGTAAGCTATTTTCCCATCCCTACCGAGTTAAGATTCGATTCAACAAATTTATTTTAAAGCTTTTTTCCCCGGCGCGATCAGATTGCGTTAGTCTATTAAAACTTCTTATAAACTTGACGTACCTTTAAATTCAAACGGTAAGCCATCTGATAAGTGAGCCTTAAAAAGAAGAAGAAAAAACTCGAAAGTATAGAGTGACTTTATCTGAGCGCCGTTAATACCCCAATTAAATTAAAAAAATAAAAATGACGTTTGTCTTATTCCTTGACGTTATCTGTGGGTTGACAGTTATTGTTGAGAAGTTTTTTTTTATAAGTGATTAGGCCGCGGATTTCCTTGTTAACGATACTGTTTAAACATTTTGGCGATGTTATTGATACTAATTAAAAAAGGTCTCAGTTTTAGCTCCAGACGTAAATCAGCACTTTATTCATACGAGCAGGTATCCATAGATATTTATAATGTAAGTCTGAATGGTATATAGTTGATTAAATAAAATTTATCAACGTTTAAGAATATCAACGTCTTTATTGAAATTTTGACTGAAAGAGGACTAGACCAAGAGGTCCAGGTTTGATTTCCGCGGCAGAAAATTCAAAATATTAGATTTAGTTGTTTTTATTTCTGAGTATTTAATGTTGAATATGTCGCCATTAAGAATGGAAGTGTGTCTTTGGCTTTATACACGACACGGGGAAATGTGTTGGGCTATAAATGTGAAAAGTGTATAATTATAATAATTATCACAATATTTTTAAATGGCACTAGGCAATACTTATTCATGAACGAAAGTACCTAATACACTACAAAATATTCAATATTGAGAAATAAACAAATAGAAACACTGAAGTCTGTGGTTAAGGAAGAAGTAAATATAATCAACTTATACTCATAATTTAATTCCAAAGAAGACCACCCACAATTACAAAAATAATTTAACACGGCTATTTATAAATGTTTGTGCCGTTACACGATTTATTCAGCGGATTAACGTCACCAGAAACTTATTGTATTGCCACTTTCTGACACAATAAAAACAAAAGATTGGTAAAAAAAACAGAAGAGATCATTTCGTTGTCTCCATTAATCCCGAAACGACGGCCAAATGGCCGGCAGTCACGCCTAAAAACGCGGAGGTATTTAAATTGCTTATAGAAAGTTGATCACACATTATAGAGGAGTTACGTGTTATCTGTGACAAGACAAATCACATTATTTCTGCTAGATATGTTTTTTATTCATAAATATGTATATGGACGTCTGATTAGATTTATCTTTTGCGTAGATATCGCTTGCGTAAACATTTACTCTCATATATCTAATATTGTCTGTCTAATATTGTCTAATCTGAAAAAACAAAATGTTATTAAAAATGAGCATAATAAAAATGTGAAGTAGCGCCTCGCTTGTTAATTTAAACGTTTTCTTTTTCTGTTATGCGATAACTGTCTAGCGTTTTGACAATTGCTAGTAATAATTTTAAAAAGTTTAATATTTTAACACACGTTATATTGGTCACATTTGTAGTTGTATTAATATATTCAATAAATATGTTCAATCAATTATTTCAATCATTAAACCCGAAATACGTGTTCCAATCTTGTCTGACAACAGATAAAAAATACTTCTTATCTCAACTTTCAATATATCATCTCAGACAAATTATTTAAAATATGCAGGTAACTAATATGGCGAACTACGATATTCGATTTACTTATCTTGGAGTTTTTGAATGTGAATGTTTTAGCTTCAAACAAATTTGGTCCATTTGTCCGTTCGTATATCCTTTATCTTTGGCATCATTTATTTACACCCACGGCCCACCTTATACGGGAACCGGTGTACTGCTCGCCGGTAGATTAATACCGTTAATTTATATATTGATAGTGCTTAATGTTGTATCAATTAGAAACAAGGTACCGTTGACAAAAGTACTATATTACTATAACGAGAATAAAAAAAATGTCAGTATATTTTTATGACGTAATTACATACAATAAGAGTAGTATTGAATTTTGTCTTTAACAATCTTTGTAAATCATACGTCTAATAAAAAAAAGTTTGACAATATATTACAATTAGGTATATAAATTTGAATCGTGTGACACTCGCTACCCGTCTTGTTTATAAACGAACCCAAAACAATCCTCATTAAGTCATAAACGTTTTAATCGTTTCACAAATTACGCGTCTTGTTATTTAAGTGTGGCATTTATTTATTTTTGGATGTGGCCACACGCATTCCATTTCGTTGTGTTATCGGGAAATAAATTATTTGTGGCTGGCTACTCCCACAGCTGCCTTGCTAAGTGTATTTTACTTGTATATCATCAGTTATTTTTGTACTTAAGGCTTTGTGACATTGCAACGTGTAGGTTTGCGTTATTCGAAAGTGCTTGCAGCCATATTAGGGTTTAATCCATAAACTTTTGTGTTCTCTTTCGTCCCGTGATTTTAGTATGACTGTATCCGTGTATATTTTAAAATACATTGAAACTTTATTTAATTAGGAATTTTCATACCAGTCAGGCAATTTATTCCATTTTCAAATAAAATCAAATCGGAATATTTGATTCAAATTATATTCTTTGAGAATTCTTTTAGAACGTCGAGAATGGTCCACCACGTCATTGTGTTTCGTTATGGAAATTTTCATTATCTATTCCGTGTAACATTAATATTAAAATGTTTATACCTACCTGCATACATATCAATACAGATTCAGCCTTATGCATAAATGATATATATACAAGTTTCATAGTGTAAGCTACTAAAAGATGTGTCTTTCTATGATAAAATGTTAACAAGACAACGTACTATTCATGCAGTAATTAAAAGCTAATATAAAACTGAAATAAAGATCTACACGACATAGTATTCACCTAAGACTGAAAAATAGTGAAACTAATACGAACGAATAGGACAAAATACTTTATACTAAAACGATAGTCAATGATTTTAGTTCATCCAAAAAAACTACCCGCTCTGGTGTTAATGGCGGACCCATGACGTGTAATTAACTAACGGACGAGGCGATCAATCATGGCCGCAAATCGGTTTAAAAAACAATGTCATAGACTACAATTGGTTGTCAAATGTACCGCAATAGTGATGGTTTTGTCTATGCTCTGAGACGTTTTCATCTAGAAATGGAAACTTCTGCATTGAAAGAAAAGCTGTCAAGGCCACTATGGGCAACAGCAACTACACAATTTGAAAAAAAATCATTGAAAGACATCCACTGGCCATGGATTGCCCATGATGTTCATGTTATATAGGTGGCCATAGACACGTAAACATTACATAGATATGTAAATGTAAATAGAATTCCAGTTTTAGTTTAAAGATAGTAAAACCCTTTATGGACCTCCGAAAGCACCGTCGCCACACCCATTTCTTCCTAATAGCAACTTTGATATGCGCTGCTTTGGTTGGTTTGGTTTGGTTTACAGGATCATAAACGAGGCAACTTACTCCTCCCACGTTCACGCAAACTTTACGCACCTGAATGATTCCAATTATTTTATTGTATTATTTCAACGTCATACAAAAAAAATCTTAAATCGATATAAAATCGGCCTAAAACTCTGTCCAAGAAAGATCATTCTAGCCGCATACTGGCCGTATTTATTTAAAAAAGATAAAGTGATTACGGCGGGAAGATCGAATGGAGACGAATGTTTTACAAGGACTTTAAATTAAATAAAAATAACTTGCTGAATTGAAGTGGTTAATTGGAGATACCTACACGCCTTTTTTACACAACTCTAAGGAATGATTTTCCTCGCAATGTTTTCCGACGCCGTCAAAGCAAGTGACAATTAATTTCTAATACGCACAATACAATAAAAGTATATGTATACTATTGTAGTATAACCTCGAACAATATTACGTGGGCATAAAATTAATGGACTTTGACGTAAACTGGGAGCTTTCGAAGCTTTTTTGAGTTTGAGTCTTGGTTCTCTACAGAGCTCGTTGAAAGTTGTTTCTGGCATACATGATAAAATGTCTTGTCCACTATCTGGTGTGATTGCTAACCGCAAGTAAAATTGATAAAGCGCTCAATGATTAGAAAGTTTTAAAGTAACCTGCAGTACCACCTACACCACCACCCACACATGCCTTATGGTTGACAATGATCCATATACAATTTTTATGAAATTTAAGTACCAAGCGAGCATGAAGTCCATCTGGTAAGTGGTCGGCCAGGGATATCAATCAACTCCAAATACGATTGAAGATCAACCTAAGCCGGTAACAGATTCAGTGAAAGAAGGTAATTCTGTGAAGGGGTTTTAAGGGAAATAATTCCCCCCTTATTTTTAACAATTGACTAACAAAACATTGGTTTGCTGTCAATACAAAATTCGACAGCATAAAAAATTAAATAGTCCGTGCGTCTTCTGCAATCATTACTCAAATTATCCAAACAGACCAACGAAACAATATACGATGCACATTCAAATAAAAGTTTAAAATCCAGTGAAATAAAACAAAATAAAAATAATCCCCCGCCGTAGCGGGATGAAATTTTTATTTTTGTTCGAAGCTGCAATTATGGTTCTATGGTGCTCTACGGATAGAGAGAATAAACAAGGGGTGCGCACCCTTATCAACTAATGACACGAGTTTAAGAATTCACGAATATTAGCACCTGAGACCCTTTAAATAATGTAAAAAGTGTAGCTAACCCTTTGAGGGTACGAAGTTAATATTCGTTTCCGCCTACTTTTTACAATGCGAATTGAATTTTACAAGACAATATAAATGCCTACTATTTATCTCCTATGACTAATTTAGACCTTTAAATGCAAAAAAAAATATCTATAGAAAAATAAGACTTCGTATTCAAAATTTCGTTCTCATTCGCTCGACATTAAAAACGAGTCTTAAAAACTACGAATACCAGGGTCTCATAATCAACAGACATTAGCGCCTTACAAAGCGCTCTATTCTCAAGAACAAAGACGCTAAGACCTAGAACAATAGCCGCGAAAAACGGGAGAAAACAAAGAGGGCTCCCGAAAATTTACGTTTAAAAACAACGTAGATAGCTAAGCGGGATCCGTATCTATCCTATTTAGATATTAATCTAAACGAAAAAGCAAAAGCAATTCAAAATAGGCAACAAGCTACAGAAGGGACGGAGCGGGCTGTAATTGGCCATTTATCAAACGAAGGGGTTAGGGGCCTCCAGCCGTTCATGCCGCCCTGGTACCACGGCCGCTCGCCTCGGAATACGGCTTAGTTAAACGAAACGCACAAACAAACAATCCTATTATTTAATTGTATGTGCTTTTGAATACACGAGGGTATTATGGATCTCTGTTTAAATAAAAATTAAAATATAATCTCATGTTGTTCAATGTTTAATTAGTTTTACAGAAACGTAATATATGAGGTAATTAAACGTTAATCTTTCCATTAGATA
>DWJS01000289.1:0-12197 GCA_018248975.1 Codatractus imalena | reverse complement strand
TACAAATCCACAAATAAAATTAAGAGAAAATTATTTTAGATATCATTATTTCCTTATTTCTAGTTATTATTATTCAATTTAATATAAATTATTATTATTCTAATTATTAAAATTATATTACATATTAATTATTACAATTATTATTAATCTATTACATCTTTATTATTATAATCGTTCTAATTATTATTATTCTATTATTACTATTATTCCGATGGTACATAAATTAATTTAAACTTATTTATAATTTAAACATATTGGATATAAAGCATGTCATAATCAATTAACACTTACATGTTTGTCAGTTTTTTTTTAAATTGAGTCAAAGTGTCCCCAAAAATATCAATTGTAGGCTTAAAAGAGATGATAGAATTGTACTGCCGAGTCATTCTGTTAAGGGGTGAATTATGACCAAGTTTACTACTAGCTCTGTTTGGAACAAATGGTCTATAATTACCTGATCTAGGTAATCTAGATGGCATGTTAAAAGTCACTTCCCTTAAAAGCTGTGGGCAGTCCAACACTCCATTTACAATTTTGTGCAAGAAAATAAGGTCATGATTTCGTCTACGGTCCTCTAGGGATGTCATCTTAAAGTGTTTCAGCCTACTACTGTAGTTGTCAAGATATCGTTTTTTCTGACGGTACGATAGGATTTTAACAAACTTCCTTTGTATTCCTTCGATACGTTCTACATATTTTTTATAATAAGGATTCCAAGCAACACAACAGTACTCAAGGCTACTTCTCAACAGGGCATTATATAAGAGAATAATTGTTTCTGATTGCTTAAATTCTTTAGTATTTCGTAAAAGGAACCCTAGTATTTTAAAAGCTTTTGATGTTATCATGTCTATGTGCTTATCAAAACGTAAGTTGTTGTCCAGTATGACTCCTAGATCACGGATATGCTGTAATTGTTTAAGAGGGGTATCACCTATTTTATAGATTACTTCCTTACAATTATTAATTTTATTTCTAGAAAACCTTATGTGACAACATTTACCAACATTCAATGTCATGTGATTAGCCTTGCACCATTGACATAGTCCGTCTATGTCCTCCTGGAGCTTAAAAGCATCATTAAGATTATTTACACATCTGGCTATTTTTAGATCGTCTGCAAATAAGAAACAACGTGAGTGATGGATAAACTTTGAGATGTCGTTTATGAACACATTAAACATAATAGGACCTAAGTGAGAGCCTTGTGGCACACCAGTTGTCATTGCATAAGGGGTAGAGTTGAAGCCGTTTATCACTACTGTTGCTGATCTATCACTTAAGTATGACCTGCACCATCTGAGTAGGTTACCTCCGATTCCCATCGAGCTAAGTTTTTCAATTAGGACAGGATGGTTGACTACATCAAACGCCTTGCTGAAATCTGTGTAGATTACATCCACTGAACATCTAGAGTCCACTGTTTTGACAGTGTCATTAATAAAAGAGACCAAGTTGGTAGAAGTCGACTTATTTGCTAAGAATCCATGCTGACCTATTGACATATGTTATTTCAAGTGCCATGTTAGTTCTTTGCATATTAATTTCTCAAATACTTTGCCTAAGGTTGGTAAGATCGAGATTGGTCGATAATTACTTACCATTTGTCTGTCACCCGATTTGTATATGGGGACTATTCGCGCCTGTTTCCAACGCGTAGGAAAAACACCGCTAGACAGAGATTTATTGTATATGAGTTTGAGTGGATATGCTAAAGGCTCTGCACATTTGACAATAAATATCGGTGGAATGTTATCACAGCCTGCACCTTTGTATATATCTAAGCCTTTAAATATTTTTAAAGTTTGTTTATAGGAAATTACAATGGATGATAAACAGATGGAGTTGATTTCAGTGAACTGCTTGGGTTCAGTAACCGTACTGGTTGAATGCTTGTTAAAAATAGAGGAGAAGTTGGAGGCGAATAAATCGCAGATTTCATTACCATTGCATGCGGTCTTATCGTGAGAGTGCATCTGACTTGGATACGCACATTTATTTTTTAATTTCACATGTGACCAAAAAAGCTTAGGGTTACGTTTTAAAGAAGCCTCAAGCCTTGTTGTATATCTCTTATAGCAATTCTTTTGAAGTTTTAAACATCGTTCTCTTAGCAACTGAAAACTGATTTTGTCTAAGGGATTAGCATATTTTTTTACTCTTACATGATAGGTATATTTCTCCCTGATTAACTGAATTAGTTCTTTGGTAAACCATGGTGGATATTTTTGATTACTTGCCCTTGACATAGGTACATGAGTACGAATTAGAGACTCTATTTTCGCATAAAAAATATCCATCATTTCATCTACCGATAATTTACCTCTAAACTTGTCGTCCCAGTTAATTTTATTAAGTTCATTTACAATTACTGAATAATCAGCTTTATAAAAATTTGGCCGAGAAGGGATTTCTGAATACACTTTATTTTCTGCATTGCTGATTGTGAATTCCAGTGGAGGATGAAGTGGATCGACAGATCGTAATATATTACACGTACTTGCCATATTGGCGACAGATAAATTGCTCAAGACGAGGTCGAGAATTTTTGACTTATTATTAAGAATAGTATTCCATTGTTTGAGACCATGTAAACTAATAAAGTCAAGCAACATATTGCATAAGAGCGAACTAGAATAAGGACAAGTTAAGGAATCGTCGTTCCATGTTATCCCGCTTAGGTTGAAATCACCTACTAATAATTTATAATTTGCGCCATCGAATGATTTGTTCGCATTGTTTATAAAATTACTTAAGATATGTCTTTGAACGGGTGGTGGCAAGTAAGCTGCACAGATTAAGAGTCGCTCTTTTTTTCTGTTTACAAAGATATCTATCCCCACCCATAAGTCTTCGCAATCACTTTCGAAATACTTGTATTGCCTTGAGTTCAGCCTTTTATCCACTGCTATTAGAACACCACCTCCAGCCTTGTGATTATGAAAACCAGACGTAACGCGATCCCGCCTGTAAACAATGTATCTGTCGTCGAAGAGCTCAGAGTTAGAAACACCTTCATGAAGCCATGTTTCAGTGAGTACTATCACATCATAGTTGTGCGTGCATACATTAATATAAAAATCTGTTATTTTGGTATTTAAGCCTCTTACATTCTGATAATATATGTTTATGGGAGACAATTTTAAGGAACTATTATTTAAAAAAGACATTTAAAAATGTAATATATGTTAAGCGAATTGGAAGGAACAAAATTGCAGATTTGAATAGAAATAAGCAATTAAAATTAAGATTTAACTAGTTGGACAGATTATTTAATTTTTCTAGGCTATTGATTTGTATGCGTTCAGAGAAGTCGGTTTTTCTCATGAATATGTGGCCGTTGCGTACCCAGACGTACTTGTAATTTAGTTCCTTAGCTTTCTTCCTTGATGCTGCGTGGATATTTTTATTCGCAGGTGACAGATGTTCTGTCACAAAAACAGGTGTAATTTTATCGCTTGAAATTCCAAGGTGACGTGAGTGCAATTTGTCTTTGGGATTTGCCTTGTTAAATTTTATGCAGGCTGCTAAGATTGTATCTTTCGTGTTTTGAGTGCTAAATCTGACAACAATAGTCCTGGGACGTTGAGATTTCGGGTCTTGTTTTGCAACACGGGTGCAATTAATAATTTCTTTTTCGGATAGGTCGACCTTGACCGTAGAGCAGAGTTGCTTCACCAGTGTGATTAAATTTTCAGTTCTTTTTTCAGGAACACACTGTATTTCCAGGTTATTTGCACGAAATTGCTGTTGGATATGGTTAATTTCTTGGCTGATATTAGCTACGGTTTTACGCAGCTCTTTACTTTCCTTCTCCAGCAGTCCAATTTTAACGTCTTTATCTTGAATTTCCAGTCTAAGTTGCTCCAGTTGAGCATTGATTGTTGTCATGCAGCCTTTGAACTCATTAATCTCTGTGTAAATTTGGTTCAAGTTGGTATTAATGGGTGATATCAGGCTTTCTAAGGAGTCTTTTAAAGCTAAGGTGATTTCTTCTCGAATAATACGCCTAATATCATTAGTGAATGCAAAGTCGTCGTAGTCACACATGAGTTTATTTTCACGGCGGTCTTTTGACCGTTTTGTTATGTTTTCACTGGGCGACTTCGTTTCAGGTGTAGGTTTGTATTCAGTTACAAATGTTTGGCGTACTGGTGTGTTTGTGTTATCGCTTTTTGGCAGTTTGCTGCGACAGGAAGAACAAATCCATGACCCTCTTTGAGTTTTTGTTACTTTTTTAAAGGTCACTTCTGAGAAACCCGCACACATAAAGTCATACTTTAATTTACATGTGCAACATTTAATATGTTGTGTTTCATTCACATTACTTTTGCATCCTGCGCATAAATCACCCTTTTCCATGTTAAAATTTTATATTTAACAAAATGTTTTTATTAATTCATCATTATGATCCAGGAAACAAATAAAAAAAAAGAAGCAAATTTCTTTTAAAAAAATAATGTTTATGGCGAGATTTGAACTTAGACTAGTGGAGCGACGTATTTTATTCAGTATCGCTGCACGCTCCGCTACGAATCCTCAACCGGTGGTACCGAAAATTGTGTACTTATTACAACGCTAACGCGTATGGTAATAGGTAATGATAGATCGGTGATGAGTCATTATAGATTTGAGCACTGTCACTGTTTTATGCACTGAACCGTTTCTTATAACTTATACATTTGCAAACGTTCTTCTAATCACAAAACTTCACTTTTTGTTCCGATTTTATTACCAGCTTGTAGATACGCTACTTATCTTTTGATTTATATAACTTTCAAGCAAAACTATGTATTAAAAACCACTTTTTAAGATTTTAACAAAAGCGAATACAGATAACACGTTTGAACTGTTCCGCGGTAGCGGGGGGAACGTTTGAACTTATAATTCCCTAATTATGTATTTGTTATTCCCAAGCGAATCTGAGGACCTTTTGATCTGTGCAACAACCACCTCGTTAACAATATTGTTATTAAAGAAATCTGCTTCATACTTCCGTTTTTTTTTATCATATAAAGTTAACAAATGAGCATGCAGTCCACCTGATGGTAAGTGGTAAATGCCGCCCATGGACATTACTAATCATCCTTAAGTAGAATAAATCATATCTAAGTTTGGTCACAGATGCGTTGCTAACCGTCAGGACTAAGATGTTCGCCTCATATTTAAGTGTAGCCGGCAACCACGCCTCTCCAAACCGAAACACAAAAATTGCTTCACGGAGGATTATGAGGGTGGCGGTGGTACCTCCCCGGTCGAACTAAACGACCTGGCAAAATAAAACGTAATAAAACACAACAATTAATCAGTTCCATTTCTAGCATCACCATGTATTCCCGACTTTATTCGGTGTTCGCACGGAAGCTGGTTCTGCGTCGCGTCGCCGGCTCTTGTTTAATCTGCGACGTATGTCGTCTATGGCATTGTCGTTTAGTGCGATTTTGAATTTCTCTGAAACTTTTTTCATTATCCACGATAGTACAAGCTTTAAGACGCAATCTTTAATACGCTTCATAGCCATGGATAACATGTGTGTTGAATACTGTTCTCAATGCTCTGTGTCATTTTTTATCCTAAATTTAGCGTTTTAGGGTTCCGTACTCAATGGATGCCAACGGGACACTATTACTAAGCTCCGCTTTCCGTATCTGTCCTGTCACACTGTATCTTATATACGCTTAATAGGTACACACTTGATACTTTCACAAACTGAGTAGTACTATGCCGTCTAAAACCAAATACAATAATAAAAATCATAAGTAAACTAAAAGTTGATATACAATAACAGATATTTATAGAATTAACGCCATATATTTTGCTATAGCGGCAATCTGCGAGTACCTACATGAAGTAAATTTTCGTTACGATATCGTTTACTGGTCTTAATAATTAAAAGCAGACCCTAAAATCTACTCCAGTCACTGGGGACTATCCTTTGTCCTACTGACCTACTCGAATACGCAAACATTCTAAGACATGTAACACATCAACACGGAAATTAAACATAAATAAGTCGTGCATAATATCGTCCTACCCTCCCATCAACTGTTGCAATTAGCGGTTCGCGTGTGCCGCGATCGGATTTAACCACGATGGCCCACGCCCGTGACGGGGCGTTTTAATAATACGTGAAGTGTAAACCGTATAATGAACTGGCTTTTGCCCCCGACGTCAACCGCAGTAACATCTGGCAACAGTGGGAATCACCAATCGCGAAAGAGGGTAAAAAAATATTTACTGCATTATGCACTAGTATTATTCGTTTTAGTTTTTGAATGCCTATATGATATATATTATGACTCTTCGGAGATATATTATGACTCTTCGGTAAATTTGTTAAATAATTTGTGTAGCAAAATATTTATCAGGGGAATTGTTCTAACTTAAAATATCTTCAATCGATGATAAAAAGAGCTGATGGTCAAGTGGCTACAGCGATTTTCTTGAATAGTCTCTAATAACTAGATGAAATCAACTTTCAACGAAAAGAAACTGAATCAAAATTAGTTCATCCGTTTGGGAGCTAGCATGTCGTAAACACACACACACTTTTTGCATCGTGACGTGGTTTAAAAATATCCTTAAGAGGCTAAAGTGATTAACTCTAATATCACTAGGAGAAGCACACTTCGCTGGGTCCGTAACCTTCCCTCCCACTAGCGAAGGCGGACGGTCAAGGAACCCGGAAACGGGGACCACAACCATTCCTCACTTCCCCATCATAGTCTTCTGTCCCTCCAGGCTTGAGCCTCATTAGGAGCGTGCCTTATAAAACCCGGTAAAGCTGTCAAGGCCACTATGGCCAACAGCAACTACACAATTCGAAAAAAAAAATAGGAAAGCTATCTTTCCAAGTAAGAAAACTGAAACAAAACTGGTTTATCTGCCTGGGTCGTACTATGCCATAAACACGTATTCTCTTCGCGTCGCAACGTGCCTAAAAAAGGCCTAAAAAGTCTTAAAACATCGAGCAAAATATTCAAAAAGAGATACCAATTACTTTACACACGCCTGTTATATTACAAACATTATCCTATTTCCGGGGCCTGTAATATTAAAGAATATTTCTATAAGACTCAAGAAAAAGGGTTGAAACAAAGAGCCGTGCAAACACCACTTATTTCTTATTAACTCCATGTTATCTCAACTCGGAAAATAAAATGCAGAAGTACAGCTACTTTCAGAATGCTCTGCATTTCTGACATAATGGGTTTACTAGGAAATGTTTAATATCATGGAGCGTAAAAATAAGTACGTACTTCCCTTGTAAGCTGAGGTATGAAAACAGTTCTTTGCAATTTAGTAAAGATCTCTTCAGATAGTATCTCTATAAAGAAATCCTTTGTTCTAAGGATCGAAATAACTAAGATTTTATAAAGCAAGCATTTGTGTACATATTAAATCTGTGCATATACAAAATACGTTGTTTGGAGGTTAAAGATTACGCCCGATTTCTTCTTTATTAGGAAATAAAATTATAAAAAGTATTCCATGTGATGGCAAGTGGTCACTAGCATCCATGACTGTCTGTTATCAACCTGAGATAGGTTGGAGTCGTATCCGAGCGGAGGCTGGTCACAAATGCCCTGCCCTCAGGACTATGTTAGAATGCCTCGTGCAAGTCTCTCTTACCACACCATTTCAAACTGAACGAACAGCGCTTAAAACTGTACACGCACACACACACTATGTGTAAGAGTATGTGTATATTTGCCCGTTTAGGAGTATGATTAGCTGGAACATATTATAACATTCGCAAAAACAGTACGTAGCGAAATAAACAGTTTACTGTCCCCGGACGCGCGGCGTTGCTTATAACTCGATTTGCTTTGTGAAATTTCCACAAACAGACACAGTAATGGGACAAGAGTTTAAAATACAAATTGAATTACTGCATTCGGACAAAATAACTGGGGATGAACGCGGGATTTCAAATTTCATCAGGTGGAGTCGTTTGTGTATTATATGCTAGGCTTCGTTTGCGACTTTACTTGATTCACTTCGTACTAGATATTATTTGTTTAAATATTTGACGATTGCATTTATAAGACTGTATTTAAATTTGTACCATTTATTTAAAATTCGTAGAAATGGAGGTTGCTCGGTTTGAAACTGGAAAATAAAAGTAATATTGATTGTGGAAAGCGTACGTTCTTTAACTCTAACAAACTGTTATATTCCAAATCCACTTTCTAGCATATCCCATTAAATTGACGATACCGTTTCCATGCTGAAATTCCACAAGCATTGCGATAGCGGTTCCAAAAATAAAATTGCACAACTTCTATCTGACATCTGTCTGCCGCGCCATGTTTGTGAGCGTGACGAATACGTTAAAATCCGTCTTTGTCGACAAATATCGCATGTGCTGAATTGCTTTATGTGACGTCTTGTGACGACGCTCGATTTCCGTGCTTTAAAAATTAAAGCTTTAGACTACTTTAGACATTTGAAAGTTTGCAAATTTTACTGTGGAAAATTAATTTGTTGTTACCATTGACTATGCAACTAAATAGATTGGTAGGCATTTTATTTAGTACGTGTCGATATAGTATGAAATTTAATGCTGAAAATTAGTTTTAATAACTGAATATGTGACTACATAAACGTTTAATAGGCATTTGTCGTACGTGTTAACTTGACATTGCATCAATTTTAATGCGGAAAATTACTTGTCTTAATCATTGCAGGCAACTAATTAAACACGTGGTAGACAGTTTAGTCATGTAGATGTTATGAACATAGTATTCGTGGATAGCGGATGCCATAGTAATTCCGTCATCTAGCTCGCCAGTACCAACAGTACGCCTAATAATGTCAAACTAAAATATTACATAGCATTAGTTTGACTGATGTAATATCAGAAACCATCAGAATAGTATGTCGATATATATGTATGTAGATTTCCACGCCTATTTTTGCTTAATTATATCAGTGTCACGCGTGCTATGTCCTGGTTAGGACTCCGATCCTACATGGGGTTCTCTAGAGGTGCCCATGGGTGGCAGTGGTCACTTACCATCAGGTGGACTGCATCATCGTTTACGACTTTCTTATAATAAAAAAATCTATAATGACAGAGTTTTCCATTTTTCACTTCTTATTCTAATGACAACTTTCATGAATAATGCAATAACTGCATTAACGATTAACTGCATCAAGTTGTTCCTCGACGGTATAAATGGCTAAGCACGAGACGTAACTCGAATGAGCAGCACTACGTCATTGCCGTGTCGAGAAATTATCCGAACCGCCCGTCGCAAAAGCAAAAGTTAAAGTGAGCTATAAATCTCTTTATCTAACGTTCAGATATTTGCAATTCCCACAAATGACCTGTGTAAAGCGATCTACGAGAGGTGCAATAACTCGATTTGTGAATAAATGGCTCGGAAGTTGATCTACAGTGCCGTTCCGCGAACTCGCGTTAGAACTGCAAAATTTTACCTTGCAGTTCCATTGCGGCGTTAGTTTCGCCGCAAAGTTGTTCGCGTGTAACTAAACTGCGATGTAAGGCCTCTGGAATAATTTTGCGGTCGCGGGCTAAACCCACTCAAATTGTTGGAAGCATTTTTGTTTCAAGCGCGACCCTTGCGCGATTGTCGCTCCAACTCATTCGATTCAACTTTTGAACATTGTGGCCAAAAAGAAAAATGACGGCATCGATGTCACAACGGTTATTGATGGGCGCGATCAAAATTTGCTTTATCGACGCTGGATTAGCTTATAAAGATCATAAGGTCAGATTTATTTTGAGACCAGGTGATTCATATAGTAGATGTTCTTTAAGATTGGCTTGAATATATTTGGTTCTATAAATCTGTGGTTTCCATTAGATGGAAACCAAATCTGCCTGATAAAATCATTACAAATTTAGTTTAAGTATAAAGGCGAGGTAAAGTACTAGCCCTGAGAAGAGCTCGACTACGCAAGGGAATCATCGGTGTATTCTATTGGAGATCCTGGATTTTCCAAGAGGATTTTAGTGAGTAAGAATCTCATATAATTCGACCCTTCCCTCAGAAGGCCCCTTCTTAAAAGATTTCCCGCCCGAAACAAAAAAAATATATAGACGACTTTATATATAAAACCCGGGTTTGAATTCCCGCTTCAACATAACAAAAGTTAAAATAAGCTTGAAGATCCTATAAGGCACAGAACGCAATCGTCTCTTACCCAGCGGAGCGGTTGACCGTGTTTCTACTTGACTGGTTAATCATATGAACTTGCAATCTATTGCCAATTAGCTCGGCTGACTCCCGACGGAGAGCAAGTGAATTTAGCTTGTTGGTCCTAATATATCCAGAGTAAACTTTGTTAGAACAAGTCTTAAGGGCCAATAAATCTTCCTGCAAGATCTAGGGCACTCGACCTAGTTGCCGATGTTGAATCCAAACTATATCGCTTTCCAATTACAATTAATCTACATAGACAGTGAACAATACAAAACTTGTCTGTTAAGGTTGGTCGTGTTATCGTGAATATTAAAAGTTATTAAAATGATTCCGGCTACTTAATAATAATTATCTAAAATGTAAAAATAAGTACAAGCAATAAATATTATAAGGGCAATACTGCAAGCGGGGAAAAAAATATTGAAAAGAAACGTTTTAATTTTTATAACAATTAATTTTAACGTTTATTACTAAGTTGATACAAATTAAGGTCTGGATATCGCCATAGTGAATTTTGAGTACTGTAACGTTTAGTAGCATTCGCAAGGTTAAGACAATTAGATTGATGTAAGAATTTTTAAAATCGGCCCACAAGCACGGTCTCTAAGGCCGTGCAAATGAACAATCATACATACATAAACTGATAAACACATTACCTTCCTTTGGTCGCACAGTCGGCAATTTATAATAACGACATCTTAATAATGAAATTCAAACAATGCTTATTTACTTTGTTGAACTAAATTAAAATTCGGAGATGAAAAGAACTTGGAACATTGTTTGCCGAAAACGATCTAATCATTTGAACGGTTTATGAATGAGCAATGAAAACAATCTTAACGATGAAGCATCAAATATTCTTTTTGGCATAAGTTGTTCATTATTTTTCTTTGAACATAGTCCGATTACTTTTATCTGCGTAGGGCGAAACAAATAATTGGCTTATGGCAGTTTGAGAAAATGTTTTATGACAAGCTTATTTCTTTTGCAATTTGTACTATATGTAGCAGCAAAATATGACTTAAGCGTGACCCTCGCCAATATTACTAATTAAGCGCGCAAGTTTTCTGACATATTTCCAAATTCCAGACGATTTGCCAGATGTTTCCCGATATTGCCAGTTGCCAAGTTTGCAAGTAATTTGTGCAAGTATACACCAAATGAAGACATCAAAAAAATTGAAGCAGAAAATAAAGTCGAACTAAGAGAATAGGATTAACTCGAACAGTAAAAACAATCTTTTACGTTCCGACTTGAGAAGAGAATCTAAGCACGTTTTAATTCGCAAGTTTTCTGGCTTGATGACTGCACCCCTGATGCAGGAGCGGAAGGGGGTGGGGTGAGATCGTGACGAGAATCGCGATCGGGACAATAAAAACCGAAGGTGGGGCGGTTCTTGCAGGAAATTAGCTGTCACATTAGTTACCTATTAACGCTTCGTTCATGTTGAGCGCTGATCAACCGGCGCCTTCGAATTTTTCTGGCCGCGTACGTGATACGAAACGTGACTGCCACTAATGAGGTGTATAGAGGACTCGAATTACGTGATTGCTGCGTTTGTGAGACGTGGTTAGCGACCGTCCTGATGAATAAGGGGATTTAGTGCTTGCTAACACTCGGTCCCAACACTCGGGATGTGACCGAGGTGCTTCTACTCAATTAAGAGATTTTTGGAGACAACAATCATTTTTATATATTTGCCCAATATACATATGTTGTTTTGAATTCTTTTGGAGAATTGCTTAAGGTTGAAATACTTTGCAGCGTGCCTGTCTGAAACCATTTTTATGTGCCACTGCTGGCTTCAACTGGAGGAGGCCTGAAGCATATTCTATTTCGCTGCTACAATGCGGATTGGAGGAGAGGATTAGTGGCGAAACCGTGTCGGAAGTTTTCAAACGCCCAAAAGGCCTCCGATAAGGCTTATCCAAGAACTTCAATCGTGATCTACGGCTTAATGTGCCCTCCGAAGCACGGAAGTATGAAATTTTGCTACTGGCGGTCTCCGATCCAACTACCGACCTC
>DWJS01000288.1:0-12199 GCA_018248975.1 Codatractus imalena | reverse complement strand
GATTTACAATTTTGTGGACATTATAATTTCATGACACGGACTGAAATTAATTTAGGAATGTGTAATCTCTGTCGTTGCGTTCATTGGACTATAATTTTTAATGTAGTCTCGTAAATTATCATGAATATTAAATGACAAAATAAAAAAATATATGATGAAAAACTACTGAACGAATACTATATACGACCTGCTAAGAACACTTAACAAAGCTGATTTTTAAACTTAAAATCATAAATCGCTTCATTCGTTTGGATACTATTATGTCACAGACAAACACAGATGTCAAAACACATGCCAAAATTAAAACACTCCTATTTTTGTTGGGGCTTAAAAATAGGGCCATCTTGTTTACCTGACAACAACTGTATAAAAGTAACACATGTGCAAAGTTTTTCCATAAAGCTAAATTTCATTTCCTGTTACGGTAAGCTTTCAGTTCGGCCTGTCGCCTTAACTTGTACACAACTTTCACGACCGTATCTCTACTAGAAATTGAATTTTGTACATGATAATAACTTATTTTTCTGTTATTTTGTTGTTTGTTTTTGAACAAGCGTGATTAGCTTATAATAAATAAAGGTCTCAATACTTGCATCGTAGATATCTTTGCAAAACAAACCAAATCTTCGTCCTCTAAGCTTATAAAAACAGTAATTTCTGAAACTGAAACTATGGCTTTTTTATCCTGTAAGATCAGCAAACGAGCATGCAGTCCACCTGATGGTAAGTGGTAAATGCCGCCCATGAATATTAGTAATCATCCCTAAGTACAATAAATCATACCTAAGTTTGATCCCAGATGCGTTGCTACCCCTGAGGACTAAGATGTCCGCCTCGTATTTAAGTATAGCCGGCAACCACGCCTCTCCAATCCGAAACACAAAAATTGCTTCACGGAGGAGGTGGCGGTGGTACCTCCCCGGTCGAACTAAACGAGTTCTACCACCTACCGAAACTAAACTGAAACTAAATCTTTAGATAACTAAGCTAAACGAAACCTTTGATCAATCTAATTATATATAAGTTTATAGCATTGTGTTGATTCTATCCCTTTTAAGTTTTACCACATTTTTCTTCCATTGTTCTGGTTCTTAGGGGGCGGAAAGTTTTCTTCCGGCGCTAACAAAAAGCTTCATTAAGAATGTTCTTCAGTTACATGCCAAATCGTCTCTTTAGTTGAGCGCAGAGAGCTGGAACTTTATTGTGTTGGATGCCATTACTTTTTTAATACTGGTCTCATTTTTCCTTCAATTTAATTGAATCTGCCATGTAACCGGACTTTTGTACAAGAATAAGTCTTGTAAGAAATATATTTTTTATCCTAGAACTATGTATGTAATACATAGTATATAATAACTGAGCGTAGGATAAAAACGAGGTTTAAAATAACCAAGAAAATGTAATAAATTAGGTAATCTTTAAAATCCCTTTTCAAAACTGGCAAATGAGAAACTACGTGGCTCGTTAGCGAAGTTCTGAAAGTTGGGTTATGATGGATACTCAGATATATTTAAGAACAATAGAGCTGGAAACTTTGGCCAGAAAACTATGCTGTTGCCGCGTTATCTCGTCTTCTTTTGTAATTAAAAGATACGTTGATGATTTTTAAGTTCGTTTCATAATAAATAAGTATATTTTTATTTATATAAAAGTGTGATGGTGTAACGTAGGTACAATCTTACAGCCAGAACCAGTCAGCCAGTCTGGTTTTGTTTTCATGTTATCTTTCTTTCGTGGAGTTGTATTAATCATGTCTGGCCATTGCCGCCGATAATTTTTAACGTCACTTGGAAATGTTTGAGAATAGGACAAACTTGTTCCCCTCAATAACAATAAAATTGAACGATAGTGCGTTACCATCGTTGCAGACGTTTCAAGTTGGCATGATGTAAAATTTTCTTTTCTGTCACCTCACTTTAATCGTTCCAATTATTTTTAATTAAAATTAGATTTTCTATATTTCTCAAACTGTCAGTATAGCGCAGGTCTTTCTTCAATAAACATATCAACCTAAATATACAAAGAAGAATCTTTCTTAGAAGACTTATGTTTCTCAGAGATGGTCCTTGGGGGTTGAATAAAATTCTTGTTTTTCGTTCCATCTAACCAACACCTCATGTAAATGTATAAGTACATCTTATAAAACATAAAATCAGAGCACATCGGCGGTACTATGACGCACACATCACCACGAAAGGTTCTTTTAACCCTTAAAAATGTCATTACATAATATTTCCGCTAGCAATACTCAGTTGGTACTCAACTCAGCTCCGCTAATAACAAAGTAGTCTACATAATATACAATCAACAAAATGGCAGCCCATTATATTGAAGGCAAAACAGCCACCGAAACCGAGTAAATATTTGTTGTATAAAATGAAAATGGCGCTGTTTTACATAGAATACCCTTATTAGTGGCGGCCGAGGGCGCTTTTGTGTCAGCACTATCCTCTCCGTAGACATCGGAACTAAATAACTTTATTTATGTTTGAAAATATTTTAAATGTGAATAGAGAGTTCGAGAGAAACGAATGACGATGAGCTACGATGTGTTTTTTTTAAATTACTTCAAAAAATAAGGGCATTCTTAATTCGGTTGGTGTTTTTTTTTTCCTTTTTTGTATTTAATACCTCGGAACTCTGACATTTATAAACCGATTTGGAAAGTTCTGTTATTGTTACAAAAGGATATTTTCAAATTGGTATCGTTTTAATTCCATTGGTAAGGGATCTAGGATTTCGGAAATACAGCAGTGTACTCCTCAAATTCGATTAAGAAATGTATAGTAATTAAAATATTAGTCAGTTTATGACGATACAAGACTAGGTAGATCTAATTATGGTCAAAGGCATTCTAGACCGAAAACTGTTCTGCAAACTGCCAATTACAATAATATCTAGCAAAAAATGAAAATGTTGCGATTGATATTGATATTAGACCATAACAACGGACCAATTGAAAGTGAAACTATTACAGTAGTAGTACTTACGTATGTACGTTTTGAATGTGCCTTGAAGAAGGCTTCATCGTTTGACTCCGAAGGTATCAAGACAACTATTTCTACCTGGTTCTAGTTTAAAGGTGGGCTAAAGGAAATCTCATACGAAGCGTCCTTTTCAAGTTTACTTCATTTTCAAGGATATAATCTGTGGCCGTGTTTAGAACTCCAATCTAATTTGTGGTTAAAAACAGATGTCCAGTGGCTTCAGATGGACTGCAAGTTTGCCAGTTACATCTCACACAAATGTCATAAAATGGAATTGTGCTGTTTCTGCCTGTTACGTCAACCTCGTAGTGTCTCCAGATGCGAACACAACTCAACGAAACTGCGGTCCACGCTATTTTTGCACATGTTAATCATTGTACATACGAATGGTGTTATTAACATAGAATGGCCTCCTCGCTTGTTCCACGCATATGCAAGTCGTTTCACGTTTGTTTGTGATGACATCATTTTCACCGTCTGTCGCTACCGGGCGCTAACAATGATAAGAAATATATACAAATATTAACTGTGTCTTTAAAAATAGCTTTGGAAATTCCGCTAGATTGTGGTTGAGCAAGGCTTTGTCTTATAAGACGAGAGGTTCAAGGAATACGCTGATATTTGACTTACTGAATCGCCGGAGTTGAGTATGTAATCTGCCTGTTTTATTTAACTTCTTCAAAAGGAAGAGGTTCTATATTCGTCTTTATATATATTATGTATGTTCACCCATAGTTTTACAATTGTGTGCCGTATTGGATGATTTTTCTGTATGATAGACTATGCTTTTATGGTCTCACACATTATCAAAATCAGCTCAGACATATAAGTACAAAGACACAGTACAGGACAAAATAATGTTTTATTAAGCAATAAAAGCAGATATTGCGATTGAAATCGCATATTTTTAACGTCTTTAGCTTTTTATTTATATAGTCAAAAAATCCTTTTCAGGCAGCTAGGAATCAATGGGGGTATCCTTATCCGATTATGTGTAAATATTTAATCACTTTTCATATATTACAAACATAGTTTATTGTACTTCTTATACATATTTAAGCTTCAGATACTCGTATCTGTCTCTTCTCTCTGTTTCTTAGGCGAATCATGTACCGTAGTTAGATAATGTTCGCTATAATAATGTTCTTATCAATATTTAATTTTGTTCTCAAATCGACAGACAAGCTTGAGAAAACAGTAAAAAGTGTAAAATCTAAATAAATCTTTTTTTGACATTGTACAATTAACATAAACAAACATATAAATTACATAGATTTAAATATGAGCCATTCCTCTTGCGCCATTTTGCGTGATGCGCTATCTAGACATATCGTCTTCGTTGAATCTGATATTACTGTGTTCATCCCAGGATCTGCATTTCTCTCATCTCATGCACCGCGTTGACGAGGAATTAAATAACTTTTCATTGTTGTAACTGAATGAATCTTTTGTCTTCTGTCACATGTCATCTCTTTTAATTCTCACGATGCATGCTCTAGTAATTAATAATATCTGATAAAATCAGACTCGATACATCTGGACTCGAACCGGGGTCTTCTTATAACCTTGTGACCTTTCTTATAAGCTTGGTGGCAAAATTTACCTCCGTATTCTGATGTAGCAATTTTTCATTGCCTGAAAACATGGATAAAACGAAGTTCTCTAAAGCTGACGATGAATATACAAGAATTTCTCTTTTAAAGTTTTAATTCACTCAAGCTGACGTAATCTTCTCTTCTTTCCCAGGAGCAACTCCGTCAGCGCAAGGAAGCAGAGGAGCGTATCGCAGCCCAGAATGAGTTCCTCCGGACCTCGCTCCGAGGATCGCACAAGCTGCAAGCCCTGGAGTCCACGCCGCCGTCGGGCACGGCGTTCATCAACGATGCCTACGAAGACGATATCAGCGATGAAGCCACCCACATGTACGCTATTGTTGGTAAGTACCACGGTCTTTATAATACACATGTGGAAATGAAGGAGTAATATTTCAAATGTTTCACTATCCGGTACCTAATATGATAATGAATGAATACTAACAATTAAAAATAATAAATAAAGTTGTCTAATAACAATATTGTTAAGCGCTGCTGTATTCTGGATTAAAATATATATTAAGGTTGAAACACAAGGCATTAATTTAATCTGAGTAATAGTAACGTGTCTGTGGCTAACCTCAGGTTACCTCCAATCGTATTTGGTGTTAATTATAAATAAGCGGCGCTGACCACTTATCATAAGTGGACTGCATGCTCGTTTGCTAGTTGCATATTAAAAATTCAGATAAAAATGGAGCCTCAGCCCCGCGGTTTGTATAGATCTTAATTGATTAACACAGTTAAGCAACATAGGGCGCGTATGTAATCCGTACATGCCTCCACCAATCCGCATTGGAGCAACGTGGTGGAGTATGCTTCAAGATTTCCCCAGTTGTTGGGAAAAATCTATGGCCAGCTGTGGCACTGAAAAAGTTGCAATAAATAACTAAACGGATAAAAAGTTAGTTTTAAAAACAGGTATGTTCCCGTACAAACACATTTTATCATATAAAAACAATTTTGTTCGACATGTTTTTTGAGCTGAGCAAACTCGATTATACTCAACTGCGAACGGGAACATGATTTTATCCAACTTTTCGCCAACTGTGTGCATATGACATTTGCGGTACGCCACGCGGTCTAGCTCGACAAATGCACTGAAAACTCCATTCAATACTCGACTAAGCTATGCCTGATTACATTTTAGGGTTCTGCAGGGAACCGCTTGAATAATAATCGTTAGACGGTTATAATATGTCTAATTGCGGATATTCTACCAAATAAAAGAACTAAACCTAAAATTTAAGAGTGAATTCATATCGGTAATTAATTTGATTTGTTTTCATTATCACAAAAACAGTCAAACAGACAGACGTTAAACTTGATGTTATTAGAGCCCACCTTACAGAAAAAATAACTAATAATAAAAACCGGTCAAGCGTGATTCGTTTTAAGAATCTAGACGAAGCAAAAGATAATTCGTTACTAAATACGCAACACAAAAATATTGTGTGGATGATTGGAACCCTCATTGCGTGTTTGTCTCCAACTTGACCTATTTGCATTAAATATAAAGTAATTTTTTTTTTTTTTTTTTTACCAACACCGGCATAACACATCTCTTTAAATCGCTATGAAATAAACGTGCATATGCACTATAAATATGTATAGTCAGCCGACGTCTGAAATGATGCCATAATTGTTACTAACAAATATGTTGTATGTACAATAAATAATTTTATTTAATCATTTCATAAAACACATATACTACAAACAGTGTCAGTTATTCCTTCATTCACTGAAACTAAGGGTGTGCAGTATCTGATTGCTGTTTTTTATGGAAAAAAGCAATTTCCTATCGGGGAACGAATAGAAAAATAGGAGAATAAAAGGCTTTTCATTAAGACCATACTAATAGGCGTATAATAAATATACAAACTTGTCACTGATTTCTTTTTAAGCTATTGCATAGCTTTTATTTCGGGCTTTGAGTGCGGCGACCGAATCAAGAAATTCCGTAACGAAAATAAAACCTAACACCCCCCACTCCGCTTACGATGTAGCTCGGCCGAGCGTCGCTTCGTTCGATGTAAAAAGAAAAGTAACCAACCAAAATCGGAGCGTTGTCAGTTCGACACAAATGACACAAATATTATTAATAAAAATTACTATAATTAAGCGGAACGTAATTTAGCCGTTTAATACGAAAGCCAAACCAAATTGATATCGATTTTTAAAGGCATACCGATAAGGTTGTTGATTCAAAAAACGAAAAATCTATGTTAGGTATCCTTAAGTCACATTTTATTTTGAGTTTAAAAAGGTAACGAAATAAGGTTACTTATCTTCAATTGTGATAATATATTTAACTTTTTGGATCTTAGCCGTCAACGCTTAAACAAAATCAGCTTAAATCCGTAAGTGCGCTTGTGGGTTTATTTCGAAAAGCAGATTTTTTTAAGCGCTTAATATCAAAGAAAAGAAATACTGCATAAACAAATAAATAATTATAATTGCATAAGTTGATAAAAAATGCTATGCAAGCTTTACCGCGGCAAACCCGAGTGCCACACGTATTTTTTCATTATTGTCATAGTGAAACTCATTCACTCTGATAAATTTAAGTGTAGTAATAGGGTCCATCTGTCATCTTTTGATTACGGAACTCTAAATATAAATTGTGATGGACACTTCTGAAATCACTTCCCTATTACCAAAGTTATGTTTTTACAAAATACTAAAAATATGATAATAATATTTATTTTTTTACTCATTCAAAAATGAATTTTAATGAATTTCATGTATCATTTTGTCCGTATAATTTTGTATACAGCACTATGTCAACGCTGTTACATATCTGATAGTAGGGTGGTGACTAAACCAGTCTAATTTAATAAATATGAGCCTACAATATGTTCAATATTGTAAATCCCCTGACTATTATAAAAACAATTGAACCAAAAAAAAACAACAAAATAAAATTGACGTAAGATTAAATTGAAATAATGACTACGCTAAATACGTTAAAAGCAATCGACTTGAATCGCAACACCTACCAGGTACTATCCAGTCTTCAATTATCATAAACCTACCAATATCACTATATGATCCTGCTAATTCTTGAAAACCCAAACAATTTCAAAGTATTCCCTTTTGAACATCATACAAATCGTTAGATAGGTGACGGAGCTATAAGGTAACAAACATAAAAAATAAGTAGTGAATGGAGAACCAACAATTTTTTTATGTAACTTAAAAACACACCCGACTGAAGATGTAGATGAAGATGAAAATGAGCTGATAACCTTAAGAACATAACTGAAATGATAAACGACTGAACAGATTTCATGAATCCAAACTAAGATATTCTCAATAAAACCGCTCATTCAATGAATTGAATACACAAAAACAAAATTGATTCATCTGATTAAGAACTACGATTCTAAAGACAGACGAATAAACACACACATTCAATTTATAACACCTTTTTTGCACTGAACATTACAAAGTAAGTTGATAACATTCAATTAACAATATAAAGTAACTGAAACATTAAACTTACCTACACCGCAGACGGAGAGCAGACTAAGTGTCTATATTTTACACCCTCAGAGGTAACTTTGCATAGATGTGTTATATTTCAAGGGGCAACAGACCTTACTCCGTACGAATATTCAAAAACATTGCCTGTACCAAGATTCCACGCTTATTTATTCAACGCAGGGTCCATTGTCGGCAGTTACAGCGAATGTTACTATTAACTGAGGAACTGAGGGTCGTAATCTAAAATGGAATTCGAGTGGCATTAGCATTTCAAATCGAGCTCTCACCAGCTCTCGAGCCTGAACCAAGAATACTGCTACTCTTGATTCATCAAACAAACCAAGTAATACCAAAGTGAAAGGGTAGCGCAAGGCGATGAACGGTTTTTTAGTTTAAAAATAGCAAATGTGACTTTAATGCTACGCAGATAAGGGTTCATAATTATCAGGACCCTTAGAGGTTGTCTTGTCCCTGTCTGCCCTTTTGTTGTCCTTGCCTGCGGAGATACCAACATTGGAGTTGATTTCCTGCAACCTTTTTATGTTCCACTACTGGTCACGAGTCTCTCTCTACAACTTTGGAACATGCCTTTCATATATGCATACTTCGTCACGCTGTCCCAATGGAAATCAGTAGAGGCCAACACGTGTTGTACTTTTTAAACCGCCCTTAAGGCCTCCATCTTAACAACTATTCAAGGGTAATAAGCAGAATCGACAACTTAATGTACACAACAGCGCACATGAAATTTAGCCACTAGCGGTCACCCATCCAATAACTGACCGCGTCCGACGTTGTTTAACTGATCTACGAACAGTTGCAATGTACACAAGTCGCTTAGCTATGGTTTTTGGTTGTTACACCTGTACATAAATGGAGGTATCACTAACCTTTAGTCTGCGCGTTTGCTGCGTAAATTTTATAAAAAAAATAAAACATATAACAAATAACTAGTTCAAATTATTGTCACTGGTATTCGTTTTAATGAACAGTTATTTGAAATTGAATATTTATTTATTTTATATAGACATACGGGGACAAACACAAGTCGTCAGTTACAATGTTCTCAAGATCACGTTGTCGTTATCAATATGTATAAAAATTAACTCCTGACGCGAAAATACATCTTTTTCGTGTTATAAGTTTAACATATGTATGTTTATATATAGGTATGTTGTATATAAATTGCTTCCAAGCGTATGAAATGGTTTTGATTTCATTTTTTTCGTTTAAAAGGTAGCTTGATCTAATTTATTCATAGCTATGATTCCGGAAAACCTGCTACAGTACCATTTCATCATTAGTGGGTGTTCTAAATTTTTAATGAAGTTTTATTTTGATAAAACGTTGTCTCTTATATAAACATAATGTGTCGTACTTGCTGAAATACCGCTCATTTGTTCATTCAATCGTAGTTGGTAGAACAAGTCTCTGAACTTTGGAACTTGAGCGGAACAGAGTGTACGTGGGAAACATCGCAATTTCGTTGCAGCACCAATTATTCGGCTTGGAGGCAATGTAAAACGTGCAGTACGCCACAAAGCGGCTGTAATGACTGAGGCTCTAATGAGAAAAGACAAACGTTACTGAACCTACTAGGTTTGATTACAAATTTTAGAAGTTCAAATACATGCCAACGGGTCTTATTACTAAAGCTTCGCTCTCCGCCAGTCCGCATGTCACTAAGATACAACTTCCAAAAAGTAATGGATAAAATATATGAACTAAAACAAAAGCTTAAAAAAATATTGCAGTTGCCTATAAACACGACGCCGTTTAGTTTACCACATGATGTATAATATGGTACATACGTCGTATCGGCGGTATTTGTATGTTTCGTTTAAAATTCCTGCGTGTTCGTGTTTTTGCCCGATCTTGCCCGACGGTGGCACGGAACCCGTATAATCCTTATCATACTTGGCCGATATGTTTTGATAACATCGAATAAGCAAACTAATTTAACTGATGGTAATAGACCTCATGGAAATATGAAATTAACTTTAGATTGTATTGAGATCCTTTTGAGCGCTGCCACTGGTGTTCTTGTTAGCTAAGTTCAAATGCCACGCACCAGCGTCTATATCTTATTACACCCTTAAAACCAGACGACTGCATCGCTAAAACTGCTATTAAAAATCAGAAATAGATCTAGCCCCCGCCTCCGAAGTCAGATCACGAACGGTTCTGCCACCTTCATTGTCTGTTATGTTTTCACGTCCAAACTTGATGAAATTTTATATTAATATAGGTAAACTTGTAGAACGAACAAATAACGTTTTTGTCTAAAGTAGTTTAATTGGAGAATCAATAATTTCTAAACTATTCCAAAATACTCCTATAGAGAAAACTAGGTTACTTAAAGTACCAATTCTGCGCAGACAAAGTCACTGGCGCTAGCTAGTAATATTCTTGCAAAATCTCTCTCATCATTCATGGTTGTAACGCGAGATATTTCCACGAAAACAATTTACTAATGCCTTAAGAAATCCTAACTGAAATAAATGCCACCATAAATAACGACGAATACTTTATCAACTCCTTGGCCTATCTTCGAGCTCCGGAGCGGAACAGCGATGGGATCGAACGCCTTCTAATTAAGACCTGGATTTTAATCTGCTATCGCCTTACAGTGGCTTGTCATTTCAAATTCATCTCTAGCTTCATCCCTTTAGAGTGTACTATCTCTTGCAGACTTAGTGAATCCGAATCTCTCGGATAATTAATACAAATGATTCACTTTCGCTGTCTTTTCCTCCAAGATCATTTCGATAATGACGTTGATAAGTGCCAACATTTCAATCTAGTTTTGATTAATAGGCGAGGGATGAAGTGAATTGTAAAGGGTTCAGGATTTCCAAGTAAACCTTGAAGCAACCGTTAGCTTATTAAACAGAACTTATTTGTACTGAAGATTCAAAAGACAGTTCTACTTTAGTGCAAACTTAATAGTGAAAGTTAAATCATGACTCGAACTTCAACTTTCATTGGTATTCCAGTCTCCGAAGACAAATTTAATTTGAATCATAAATCGTAAAGTTAGTCAGAAATATAACGAAATTAAGTAAATGAAAAAAGGGCCATAGAGGAAATCCCGAAATCCCATAATTGACTGAATTTGTTGAAGCGGGTAAACACATTTCATACCTGAAATGAAGACGGTAAGAAATGTCCCGGCAAATTGGGTTGGATGGACTACCGTGGTCACTTAATAGCAACTGTACTCAGTTTATGTAGCACAATAGTCACTTGTACACCTTATTCATGCAGTAAAATATTATATGGTTTTGCTTTAGTTAAAAATTATAAACTTTATAAATTTTTTAATTAGCCCAACTGAATTATTTTTTATTAATTAGGTATTACATACGCAAAATCTTAGGTTAGAATAAATTATACTCTTTATCTTTTAACTGGGCTAACAAAAAAATTGCTTATTGCAAACTAAACATAACTAAATAATAAAATAATGATCTTACGGTTTTAAAAATTTACAGAAAAACACACACATCTATATTTATTCCATACGCGCACGTCTCCAGACGCTAAGGCCGACAACAGAGCCTTAGCAATAGGTTCCCTCGGCACCCTTTCGATACGAAATGCTATAACACAAATATAAACATTCAGACAGCTGAGGGAATAAAAGGATAAATAATACCTCGCGTCTTACTTTTCAAAGTCGTTCACACTCTACAAGAGTACTTTTGACTCAGTGAACCGAATCTACGGCAGCTCTGGTTGCAACGAACAAAAGAACTTCACATATCATTGACGTTTGAATGCACTCGATGCATGTAAAGTGTTCAGTTCGCCTGAAGTAGGCGAATTCCGGTGTAGTTTTGCAATCCAAACTTCGTCTCATATCAGTTATTCGGACGAATGGTTCGGCGACTGAACTCGGAATGGCTCAAAGGATAAGATGCAGCGATTAAAATGTGTTTGAAAAACCGTTATATACAGATGCAAAAGTCAAAGAAAGTGAAAGGTGGTAATAAAATAATGTGTTTGCTACATGGTGATATTAAACGTCTTATTACACTTACAACACCTTTTGTACGGGCTGGTCGAGGGCGGGCGGCTCGCTCTTCTGTATCTTGAGGAGCACCCGCATAGGCGTCATCTCGTGATTGGGCG
>DWJS01000287.1:0-12200 GCA_018248975.1 Codatractus imalena | reverse complement strand
CTACCTCTTTGGAAGTATCCTCTTTCCAACAGACAGAGCTTTTTCCAAATCGGTTCATAGATGACGGAGTTATGACATAATAAACACTTAAAAAAATTTAGAACCTTTTTTAAAAAATGATTTTATGAGATTTTAATGAGGTCATGGTATAAAACGGAAAAAGGAAGATATATCATACAAAAGGAAGTAATATTAATGCAATAAGTTCATAATTACACGCACGTGACGACTTAATTAAGTCACTGTTTATAATATAACGTTTGTCATGACCCAGATATTTAGTGCGAGAAAATTAACATTACATTTATTTTTCAATCTGCAACTTTAACTTTTAATATCGTTGTTGATGAGTTAATGGTGATTAAGGACATATATCTCAATATGCGGTATATTACAGTTTGTGACTTTAGACTGCGAGAGAGACAATAATGAATGGTTATGTCGGTGTTATAGGCCGCTGTTAAATTATATAAACTTTACAATTAATTCATCTTGCCTTTTGTTGAATGTTTTTAAAAATCTTAATTCTCTTTTTGTCTGAAATATATTTATCAGCCTAACTTATTGTTTTTCCAATTTTTGTTTGGGCTTCTTTAATTCAAATAAACCTTAGAGGAGGTTCGTTTAAAATCAATCGTTTAAAATCATAACATTATCACACCCACATATTATCAAATACAAAATAAGTGAATTATATCTTGGAAGCTTGCAAGTCGCCCCAAATGTAATCCTCCCGTTTCCTGAGATTTTGGTGTATCTATGAAATAAGCTAATATCTTACGGTAACCCAATAAATTCGTGTTTTCTACAAAAACCTTATTACTTACAAGAAAGCGAAGGAAGCGAAGGCTGAAGCTCAATTGATTACTGGATATCGCAGAAAGGTTGGCTGGAACGAAGCCCCAATCAAAGTAGTTATCACTATCCGAGAAGCCTTACGTACGTTGCATATTGTAAGTTGAACAGAACTTAAATAATGTTTAAAATTATGAATTGGCACCTTTTATTCGAAGAAAAATTAAAATATAATATATTTGAAACGTTTAAAACCGTTTCACTTATCAAATTTTCAATTTCGTATTAAAAACTTCATATTTTTTTATTTAATAATAGAAAATTTTAGTTTCTACAGTTCCATTCTAAAATATCCTATTAATTCAAGTATCGTTTATGTTTAACACGTACTTAACTCATTTAATACGCAAAACACACTTAAACATAAACAGTACATATCATTTACTTAAGGAGATTAGAGTATTATGGGGCTTTCAATCGAAAACCAATTGCTAATGTTTTTACAAATACTTATGAAGTCTATTAAATAACCCCGTTCTCACATTTGCCTTTATCATCGCCGACGAAAGCCTAATTGAAGTTAACGATATCCAAGGAAACTTAGTCTCCGCGGGAATTCAATTCACAAATAATGGTCTCAAGGCTTTTAAGTTTTCAGGTGGTAACTGAGTAGGAGCTGTAACTGAACTTACTAAGGTTTCACGCTGTTTTAAAACAAAAGACATGTTGAAAAATAATAAATCATTATGATCCTTGTTGTTTACCATTTTTCCTGATTTAAAGACACCGAAGATTTCATCGTCTTCCAGTGAAATTACTTTATTATTCAGTCAGTATTTACTATTTTATTCAAAACACAGAAAGTGTACCTAACATAGCCTAACAGGATCTAACATAAATCTGATAGAAATATAAATTATTTATATGTAAAAAATGAACTCAAAACTCGCTTATATGACGATACTTAAAGTCCGGAATCAAATGAAATTGAGAAAAATTATGTCAAATAACTATTAACAATTATCCGGTGTAAAAATCATATTACGTCAAATGACTGTTATTAGTATTTGTCAATTCAAATGCATAAATTACTACTTACTATTATAAAAGTTTCTTTTTTCGAATTGTGTAGTTGCTGTTGGTCATAGTGGCCTTAACAGCTTCAGCGGGCTTTTTTGAGGCGAGCCCCTAACAGGGCTCAAGCCTGGGGGAGACAGAAGACTACGATCGGGAAGGGACGGATGATTATGGTCGCCGTTTCCAGGTTCCTTCCGTCCGTCCGTACCGTCCTCCTTCGCTAGAGGGAAATTACAAAACTATATCATATTGTCTATTAAATCGTCTAAAAGTAAATCATTACGAGCTCGAAATACCAAACTGCATTGCCAATATCCATTCAACAGTCATTCAGCTCAATGTCAAAGACCTCGGACGTAACAGCTGCGACCGACACTGTCTTGTTTATTTTTAAACCTTTTGTATTCAGTTAATGGCAATATGTATAGATTTGTAGTCTTTATTCATATTTAAACACATCATCATACTTCATTATTAATCCCCGGCGCAAAAGGAGGAGTGTTGTTAGATTCACGTTTGTGTCTGTATACGGCAAAGCTTCCAAATGGATGACTTTGTTTCTTTTCTTCTTGAAAACCTACTTCGTTTGACCGAGAGTGCTCTCAGCCATGCTTCAAGAAAATCAATTCCGACGTTTGAAGATCATCAGCTCCTTTACACCATCAGTAGGCGGAATCTTAAATTTATATTCAACGTATGTTTTTGAAACGTAACGTTTTGTATGGATATACATTATGTATTGAAGTAGTCTTCAACAAAGTCTAGTGTTCAACAAAATTCTTTATTCCGTACTTTCAGTTCCGACGTTATCCTATTTAATCTATCCAGACATGCAAAGTTTAAATTAAGTTATGCTAATTGTAAAGGATTTGTTGAAGGTTTTGTTGAAGCAAAACCAGAGTTGTGCCTGTTGAATAAGATGTTCCAATATTTTATTTTTGGTTTGGAACGTGAAGTAATTTGGTCCCTTTTATTATCGGGTAATAATCGTTAACTTTTGTGCGTGGCATAAAACCTTACCTTAATATTTAGGTAAGGTAGGTAAGCATAGATGATATGGACGGATGGTCTGGCGAACCCCAAAATGAGGATAATTAATATACAAGACAGAAAGGTTTCAAGAATAATTTAAATGTACACAGAGCAACGTCTACATTTCACTCACGTATTACATAGATTGTGCGAGGTCGTAATGAGACATACGTTCTATCTTGAGGCGCAATACATTTCTATGATTCATTATAATACTCATACGGTATTAGTTGAAGCACTTCAGATCATAAGGATCGTAAATACGCAATACCAAACATTATTGCAACAGGAAACGTTGGCACAGCGCCCAAACATGCCCATGAATGTTTATCAGCCACCTATTCGCATTATTATTGTATTTCTTATAAAATACCAGTATTGTTTAAAAGGGGTGTGTCAGTAGTAGAAGAGTAGACCGATTAAACAATTTCTGAACTGCAACTTCGAAAATTACTAGGGAGACCTGTAAAAGCTTTTTAAATTTTAGAAACTAGGCCTCTCTTTCGAATTTAGAATATGCTCTTATATCAATATGACAAAAAAATCACAATAAACTATAAAAAGGAGAACCAAAAATCCTTCAAAAGTTTTGATTATAAGCATGGGAGACGATAACCATGTACGATCGACGGTTGTCGGTACTTTACAGTAATAAAAAAAAAACCATTTTTTGAGTTTTGGACCACTTCCAGGTATTTCCAAGTTTTATTTATAATAATAATGAATAATAATTTATTTTAGAGTTGAGATATAGTATCCATATTTGTAGTACTTTTTTGTTAGTAACAATTGGTATTAGACAACTGTAGTATTTTTAGCTAAATCAATCATACAAGACTTGTGTCCCTAGAATGAGAGACACCGGACGGGGATGTAATATCTACCCAAGTCCAGAGCAATTCCAATTCATTGCCTGTATTGGGCAGTCAGGCTTGGCCGCAATCATCATCAAGATGTTAATACGCGGCGCTACAAATGGAAAGCCGCTTTCTTGCGTATGATGGTGTGGAACTTAGGAAACATTTATATTTTCCAAGGTTTCAGATTCGATCCCTTACCAAATAGACATTTAAAATTAGATCTCTGTTATGGGTTTGGGTTTGTATAAGTCCTGGGATTATTTCATGAAGTGGTTGCATTTCATGATACAGTAAGATTATTCATTGGCCTGGTCAGATCAATGAATAATCAGCCTTTAATGATAAAAACAGCTAAACGTAAGACTACTTTGTGATGTGGTCAAAAATGTAATAATGATCATATCGTAAAATTGTTGCATTATCCACCGTTGGAGGCGCTGATATCCCTTTGGTGCATGATGGCGGCGGCAATTATTCTGTTTTAACAGCTGTTTTGAAATGTGCAAATAGTAGGTAAAGGGCAAAGTGTTATTGGTTGGTTGATAGATTGGATCAAATTGTTTAATTTGGATAATTAAAACATAATATTTACCATTTTACATCACGGACACTCTAGGTTCATATGGTCAAATTGGATTGACAAAATATTAAACGTCGATGTTTAAACGATATGGCCATCTGAAGCTGACTTATCATGAAAAACAACAATTTTATAAAATGATCGTAAATTCCTTGAAATGATCAATTCTACAAACTGGTCACAACATATGACACTAACAACAGGAAATTCTAGTTTAGAACGCAATAAAACGTAGCGTGAAATTAAAAGTAAAAATATTTTATTTACACAAAACCTCATAACTCATGCCAGTTTATAGTGTTTGGACAGTGTTTACGTTTGATAAAACATGCAATCCTAAAACTTCCCGGAAACGTGTGACGTTTGTTTGTAATTAGATAACGTGAATTTGATTTGCACTAAAAGCCTTCCGGATTCCAAACGTTCCATGCAGAGATCGACGTTTCCAGGCAAACTATTTCTGTCTTGAAGTACTTAGCTAGTGTGTTTAGCCAAGTTTTCTGTAAGAAATAACGTTATCCGTACGTTTTCGCAGATTCTTTTCCCCTATAAAAAGTATTAACTGCTCATTCTTAAAATAGAACTAACGTAGAATAGAACCATGAAGAACGATCAAAGAAAATGATACGTTGTTTCTTTATATTATGTAGAGAAATGGATCGTATACACAGACATTTATTTTTTATATAGTTTACCAATAGTTTTAACATAGTCAAATGTTTTACTTAACTCTTAAACTCTTTTTACGTCAAACTCAATTGATTATGGAGACATCTTTACCCAACCTTCGCCTATAAATAGGGTTATCCTGAAATAACATTCTTCTTGAACGTTTGATTTCTTCGTCTAATTATAGCACCCTTGATGTCACTGCTCATTATATTGGTGTTATTATTTGAGTATGTATATGTGTATGTATATATTTGTCGTTATGAAACTGTTTTTATCATGTCACGTCTCATTACTCGCATCGGCATAACCGATGTCAGTTTCAAAGGGAATTACGGCACAGTGTGCTGTTCCGTGTACACATTCTATGAGTTTGAAAACAGCAACTAGTGCATGCTGTTTTGTATCTTTTTTGTTAGTATTATATCTTTTTTGTTGTATTTGTACTTCATTATTTCTTCTGAAGCTAGTTTCCTTTAAATCTGTCTATGCCGCACTTTTACTAGTCAATCCAAAGTGAGATTTAGCAGTGTGAGATTACGTTTCAGTAAACGTATTAAGACAGACTGACTGACTGACTGACTGAAACAGATTTTTTTCAGTCACCTGGGTTCAACACCACATTTTGAGCACGTCGTGTCTTGGGCATACTATATTTTTGATGTATATTACTACGCTTCCTTTCCTGTCGGTCTTCTGGGTTAAAATAAAAAATATAGAAATGTTACAAACAGAAAAGCCTACCTTTTTTGCTATTCATAAACAATAATAATTATGTGGTCAGGAGAACTCACATTCATTTTTAACTTGTGCTCACATATTTACCACGTTAGCGGTTTCTGTATGAACGTATGCATTTAAAATTCTCTTCAACTTTTATCGTCCACTCTACGTCAGATATCTGTTGATAAGAATATAAGATCTTTCCGTATTCCAGTCGTGGTAGTTCATCAGTAGCTCTCGGTTGCTTTAGATAGTTTCTCTCGCGTGAATTTTCAACTAAAACCTTTTCCTTACCCATTTTCAAGGTGACCAGGAAGACTTTTACTTTCATTTTTCAGTGAATTAACTTTTAAACAAAAAATCAAAATAAACTAGTGGACAATTCAACAAAAACATAAAAAACTGTTTGAACAGCAGAATTAATTCGATGTGTGTGATAGTGAGAACTCAGTGAATTAAATACAAGTAAATAATCAAAATGGCGATGGACACTATGGCAGTTGAACTGCCTGATTTGACGACACACACAAGACAGCCACCAGCTGAAGAGACTCCTGAAGAAAAGTAAGTAGATATACCGAAAACTTACGAACAATTTAGGTATTATAATCTTCTTAATAAAGAGATTCTTCTTTATAATTCTTCTTTATAATAAGAAGATAAAGATATATTCAATTAATACTACACAATATTGACGAACAGGCAGATATTATATCCTTTGAAAATAATGTAATGAAATATACACATATAGAAAATGTGAATGCAATTTTACTCAACAGGTGAAAATGAATTGAAATAAAGCTCAATTAACTGCTACCAGTGATAATGATGATTAAAGAAATTAGCTTAACATTTGGCGCAAGGAGCGGTATTCTTCTGATCACTATTCTATTACTACCTTAGGGGAAACAGAGTATGTGTACAATTGTTACTTTTTATCATTCATATCGCACATTGCATAATTTAAACTATTCTACTACCTTTCTAATTTTTACCAACAATTAATAAATTTCACCAACATTAAACGAAACTGAAAAATACCACGTACTGGTTACGTAAATATATTAGATAATATGAGATGAGGAATTTGTTTTTTTTTTATTGTGTAATATTAGAAGCAAGTGAGATTTAAAATAAAAAAGCAAATATGCATGCAGTCCACCTGATGGTAAGTGGCCGCGACCGGCCATAAGCATCGTAATCACTAATAAGTTTGGAGTCCGAACCAAGCTCAGCTATAGATACGTTGCTATCCTGGACACCTAACTTGGGATGCCTCCTGTAAGCGTATCCGTGCTTCAAATCATTACTGTTATTAGCCAGAGATAAATGGGGCAATAGTGCCTGTGAACTCCAACCATGAAAGGTTCTTTAAAACGTCTTAATTTTAATCCAATTTTAAACACATTGTGTTCAAAATGAAGCGTGTCGTGATCGTAGTATAGCGACTGCGCCATTTATTTTCTGTCGCAGCACGAATTGCCACGAATTAACGTTAATTTCAACTTCCTATGTTTGTTTAGCGATAATTACATGAACAGCAATGTTGCCCTGTTCTTATTCTTGATATACAAACAACAGTTTAGTGACAGACAAAATACTAATGCTAGTTACTAATGTACCTACTGCTACAATTCGCATTTTATCATTATGTAACGAATACGTTGGTACATTGTTTTTTCTCGGGTCTCTGTTACGGAGTCCTGTCTTTCCAAATTATATCCTGTCTTTCCAAATTATATCTTGTTGCGATGTAATTGTGCAGCATAGTAACCAAAATCGTCATTATAAAGAAGAGATGAGAATCCATAAAATGTTGAGATTGAGTGCGGCCTTGTGTTACTGGAAATTTTCATGCGAAATTTACATAAGATTACGAGATTGGGGGCTTACGTGCCAGTTGCGTTTGGTTTAAGCTTTGGGATATCAGTGTCAGGTCAATGTTAAATTAAATCTATGTGTGTTGTACTTGGCTCCATCTGCTAATCTATTTTTACATAATTGTGCCTTTAGATTAGTATAATTGATGAATTGTACATTCATCTATATACCTATATGTACTCCTATATTTCTATGCTATTTATTACCCGCGACTTTGAGCAGGAGCCATGCCCGTGCCATGCATTGTGAAATTATTTTACAATGGAATCAGAGTATCTCGTACTTAATGTCTAAACTAAAACGTAGGACCTGCATTTAAATTTAGAAATCCTTTAACCCTCTTAATATTATTTATATCTACAATCATAGACGCTTTCAACAATCATGGCTCCACATGAAGATTCCGTATATCGTTGATGACACACCCACACACAATGACATACACACATTCATTCATTTAGATGTCTGACTGATCGGGTATCCATCCAGAACTCTCTGTGTCATCAGGTAAGGTGACTTTTCCGCCACATGGATCGTTAATGACTGCTTATAGCTAATACCTGAAGAAAATGTTAATATTTATTCCAAAACGACTTCAAAGAAAATCGTATTATGTCGTAATTGATTCGCTTACAAATTAGGCCCTTGTTCCTTGGCTAATGAAATTGCAAAGGCAATTTGCTGAAATTGACAGCCTTCCGTACCCGGATCTGAAATACTGAATTAGTTATACAGATTTACGAACCTATTTGTTAAGGACGCTTTCCATAGCCCCACACTAGCATTTCCTATGTCATGGGTGCCATGTACACATACAAAGGTGATACACAAACAAAACATTCTTCAGCTGATCACTGTAATGCAAAAATAAGTTATAAAATACAATTAAGTACGCTTAGTAGAAATCAAGAACAAAATTAAAAAATTGCCAAAAGCGGGTCGAACTCGCACACGGAAAATTATATGTATATATATAATATAGTATAGTATAAAAAGCCCAAAAAAACACATTTGTAGAGGCAAGCTCAAAATTTACAAATACCGACGGATATCGTAACAAAATATTACGATGTAAACGTCATGACTTTCACATTGCCGCATGGGGGAATAAATCGCGTGGATTCTTATATATACTTTTATTAATTTTTGAAGCTTTTGTTTTACTATTTATTTAGTTTTTATAATTTGTTGCAGGCTTTGAATTTCAAGTCATTACCTATTAGGATTCAAATACAGTCCTCTGACAGACGGACAGAAAACATGTAAAGGTGTCGTGAGAGTTAATAATCACATTCACAATCTAATTTTATATCTTTGTCACTCATTAGATCGTAAAGCAAAATACAATTTTAAAGTATTCAAGTAGATTCAAGCAGATTTATATCTCATTATACCATTTTTTATTGAGTTTAGTTTTTATAAACCGCATTGCAATCCACCTTCAAATATCGACATTATCGTAATTGACTCGCAAAAGTTTAATGCATCCATTATATATCCAGTGTATACAATGAGTATATAAAATAAGTGCATATTATTCTGTTCATACAATAAGTATATGAATTAGACATGTTACTGAGGTGGTTTTAACGGAAACTAAGTAGGAATCGGAGTCGGAATTTTGAGATTGTTGAAGGCAGGTCTACTAATAAAAATACAAATATGAACCAATATCTTTAGCTTTAGGTGTTGAAATGAAAAATGATATCTAAAATAAGTAATCTCTGGCAGTAGCAGTAGCAGTCACATTTTTAAGACCTCATTTATAGAAGAAGGAGGAAAGGCTTTGAGTCATAATATATAAAAATCCGAATTTTTGCGAAGTAGTTTTATCCTAACTTCATAATATGAATTTTCGCAACATAACACCTGATACTATTAACCACTAAACCATCACTTTCCTCGTTAAATATTTACGACCACAAAATAATTCTGGAAAGTTTCGACTTAAAACGGACGTGCTAAGTTCCAAACACTTACACAAGCTATTTATAAGGGAACCGGCGCTCGCGTCCAATCGCCCCATTTGAAGCAAACTGTGTTTTTATGTGTCTCGTTATGAATAACGTCCCCGTTTTCGCTACAGAGTCGCGTTGAAACCGTGGTGATGTGTTACCAATGAGATATATTGTTGTTATATTTTTTTGGAAACATACACAAGAATAAATTAAAAATTAAGCTAATCGTCATAACTCTCAGGATTAGCAGGACGAAGTGACAATGGCCGGCCACGTCGTTTGAAGGACCGATAATCGTCGGGGAAGAAAGATTCTTGACTGGCAACATTTAGGCAAAAAAGCACAGGTCGCTGGACCTATGACCTGGAGAAGGCATCAGGAAACCGTTGGATTTAGAAGGCACAGACCTAATGAAAGTGGGAATTAGGAGAGGCCTATATCCACCAGTGGATCTCAAAAGATTAATTGATGGATAAAATTTAACAAAGAGCTGATGATCTTCAAACGACTAAACAGGTTTTCTTGATTCATAGTTGATGACACTCGAAGCCATATTTAAAACAAAATAAACACAAAAATCGCTTCAGCCGGATACGATACCACAGACAGATAGATACATACGTTACAATATAACACCCTTTTGCGTCGAAAGCAAAAAGATCATGTCCAGATGGTACAACCAAATAAATATCAGAGGTCATCCCCACACTCTCGCCCACACACCGGTGCAGCGTCGATCTGGCGTCGCGCCAGGGCGCCGGCGCCATTCAAGCCACCGCCATGACGTCACCGCCTACAACAGCTTACCCCCAAGGGAGGGCGTAAACCGTAAACATTCTATTTCTTCAAACAGGGAGAGGTCAGACGAGTCATCGACAGAATTTTAGAAGACGGCTTCTATAGTTTATGACGTCATTGAGAATGACGTAAATCTTTCATACCCATGAAGAATCGCCTTTGTCTTAGTCGCCTGCTAAATCTGGATTTAAGTCCAGATTAATTCTAAAATCTTATTCCTAATTTCCTCTTCTTTTCTGAATGTTTTGAAAATTATTCTCTGATTTATTTCCTCTTCATTTATTTAACTTTTAACCTTTAATTTAATTTCATTAACTTCATTCTTGATCAAATTAATTATTTAACACAGATTGTGATTATATAAATATATAATTCTTCTGTACGTGTATAATATCCGCTTCCCCACGCAGTCGAGCAGTGGGATAATGCCAGTAACCACAATGAAACATAGTTAATCCTCAATTACGCGAGCAAATCCGTAATTAGAGGTAAGGTCGAGCCCTCACGTGGGCAGCTCTAAGCCCCTCGACCCACGTAGCAACGTGACTGATTAGGACACAGGTTAATCCACGGAAGTATTGAACTGCGCGATAATCCTGCAGTTATTTGTTGTTAAAGTATTGCGTGCCTGCAACCGTTCTTTTATGTGCCACTGCTCGCCATTAATCTCTCCCCATAACTGGAGAAGGCCTGGAGTGTACTCACCACGCGCTCCAATGTTGATTGATGGAGAGGGTTAATGGCGAACCCATGTGATAACAACCGGGACCGACAGCTTAACATGCCCTCCGAAGCATGGAACACGCATGAAATTTTGCCACTAACGGTCATCCATCCAACTACAGACCGCGCACAACGTTTGTTAACTTTGTACATCAGTTGAGATCTACACAACTTACAACTTATGGGGCGTGGTGGTACGAGCTTCACGTACTATTACGTATATTTACATATATATTTTGCTCCTTATGTCGCCTGGTTTGATCCAGCGCTTAAAAAGTATCCATAGCACTGACCCCGCACCCACTCGCTCCACTTTCTTCACATAAAAATACAATAACCGTTTTTATTGAGCATCTTATACGTGGGAGACGTATAAGACGGCGCATGTTACCGAGAGGTCATGCTTAGTCTCTGATCGCCACACCACCTACTGGGTTCATAAGTAAATCTAAATGTCCCAGGGATCCACTCAAACACATTACACTATATATATATATATATCAGTCCCGCCTTCGGGGTTGGTGACAAACACACTTAGAGAAGATATATTAAGACGTGAAGGCCCGTATGGCAGAGCGGCTCTGCTCTGAAGCGCAGAGGGATCAGGGTTCGGTCCCCGGTCAGCCAGACATCTATGACTGTAACGATGAGTTTAGATTTCTGTGCTGGATCTGAAACTTTGTGTATTGATCTTTGCGTGTTCAAATTTTAATTTCACATGGGACCGTTGGTTTCGAAGACACACCAGAGAATTCCTCAAATTTGAATAGCAAAACTAAAGTGATTGAAATTTTGTATGTTTATGATAATCCAAGACTAGGTAGGTACGTGGGTGTTGCGATAAAGTTGGTTGTCTTTAACGTTTTTAGCATAGTAATTATTTCAACAGTGTGAAAATATGTGACGAGTGGAAACTCCCAGGTGTTCTCTATAAAACAGTTTCCACGCCTCTCGCCTCGTGAAAGCAACTTATTACTGTGCGAGCGTACTTCACGTCATTATTTCAATAACAATGGGGTTTGGAAAACAGGATGCAATAGATATACTCAGGTCGTCTTAGTATTTTTTTCGAATTTTGTAATTGCTGTTGGCCATAGTGACTTG
>DWJS01000286.1:0-12202 GCA_018248975.1 Codatractus imalena | reverse complement strand
CTTGAAATTTAAATTTTCATAATCAATCTGCTACTGTTTCATGCTGAAGATGAATTCTCTTAGAATAAGCACTAATGTCACTATTGACCAATCGAATTGGTAGAATTCTCTCTCTTTGTCAGTTGACTTCAAAAAGAGGGGATTCTCAATTCAGGCAGTTTTCTTTTTAATGTCTATTATATTATAAAGTTATAAACAGAGTTTGAATAATATTATTAGTTGGAAACAAGATACTTCTAAAAGGGTACCATTTTAATGACGTAGGACATTGGACGTGCCCTGACGTACGGTTTCGAAGATACATCAGGGAACTTCTCAAACGCGAATAGGAAATGTATAATGCTTGGTATATTACAAGTTTTAAGACAGTTCAAGACTAGGTTCCTAATGTGGTCAAAGATGTTCTGGAATGAAAACTATTCTAACAACAGTAACAGTAGCAAAAAATATAGGTGTTGGTTTGAACGCGATTATTTTTAGCACGTTTAGCGTAGTAATTATTTATATAACATAATGTTGCGCATCTTTATTTATATTCCAGATACTTTGTATTGCAATAATGCATAAAATATTTATAACTGGATATAGGTGTGTGGCATGTGGCCGCACCTTTACACCCACCTGACCGGACACCAATGGCCTTATTTGTAAAACATGTCGACCTGCAATTATACCGTTGAACGAATGGTTCCACTGATTTTTATTGCGTAATACCTAGAAATGCCGGTAAAGGACGGCTGAGATTTGAGTGGAAGGTACTTCGTTATCAATTTGTTCAATAAATAATGACAAGAGCCTGAGTCCTCGTTGATACACCTCCGCTGTTTGCCTGTAAAGTATATACTATAAATTCTAACGGGGTATCTAAAAACTGAAGACAAATCTATAGATAATAATTATATGAATTAAACGAGTCCATGCAATCAAACACACACATACACACACACCCGTACATATATGTATAGTCACAAAAGTACAAGAATATTACTAGATTATGTGTTAATTATAATGAAAAGGATTTATAAAACTGTTTTGTTTTATATGTTTCACACCATTTTAAAAATGTATTTTTATTCTATTCCAGCGCCTGGTGGAGGCGATGGCGCCGCGCTCGGCACGCTCCTTCCGACAGGAGTTTAATATGCAGGACTTGGCGACCACCGAACACACTTACACAACACACTTCACGTCTGAGAAGTAAGTATTAGTTTAGATACATTGCGAATGCAAAATGATTTCACTACTTTTTTATAACGATATTAATGTATTTTTTCCTACAAAATCGCACAGATATGTGAGGACGTCACACACAACAGAGCTTGATGGCCACGCACCAATTAAATCGATGGCCAATGGCAAATTAAATTCGCCTAACTATGCAACAAAAACTGTCGTTGGCGATGACGACAGACCTGACGTGAGGAATCTCAAACGGGTCCATAAAATGTATGAAGGTCCAAACATTATCGAGTCCAAGGGAATAGTCCACCCGGAAACTCGAGAGATCTTGACCGTCGGTCAAGCAATTAGTATGAGGATATTAGACGTCCGAACGGGGAGACTGCTCTCATCCCCAGAAACGAGACAAACTATGACAATAGAACAAGCAGCTAAGGAAGGTCTCATCGACCCGAAGCTTGCTGCCAGATTAACAGGACCCTGTGGAATGACTGAAGATGGAAATGAAGTTACACTACTAGAAGCCATCCAAAGGGAGCTATATGATGCAGAACAAGGACTTACAGATCCAGCGGAGAAAAGAATCAAGGTGACTGTAGAAGGAGAAAAACCTACAACACAAGGAATGAGTATTTCGGACGCTCTGAATCGCGGACAAGTTGATTTGCAGAGAGGTCTTTACCGATTACCAAACGGCACCTACATAACGATAGCTGAAGCTTACCAAAGAGGCTATCTGATCTACAATGAGATTATCAAAATAAAATCTAGCGCTCTGTCTTTATCCGACGCGATAAGCCAAGATTTAGTTGATAACACTGGTTGGATTTTGGACAGGAATTCCGGTGATAGGTTCCAATTAGATGTAGCTATCAAAAACGAACTAATCAATCCCAACGTAAGAGAAATCGTAGATGCTAAAAACGATGTTAAAATAACTCTAACCGAAGCGATAGAAAAGAATATTATAAACACGAAACATTCTAAATATGTACACAGTGTTACAAAAGAAAAACTAACTTTCAAAGATGCAGCAATCAAGCGATATATTTGTAAACCTATGACATTAAAAGACGTATGTGATAACAATTTGATGACAAATGACGGTAAAATATTATCTCCAACAAATCGAACGCCTTTAAACATCTTGGAGGCAATATCTGCCGGTGTGTTAGATAGTGATCATGTTAAATGTATAACTGACACCACAACTGGTCAGCTTCTTACATTGTCAGAAGCCTTAGGTGCTAGGATTATTCTAACTGATAACAAGTTCCGCGATAACTTAACGGGAGAACTGTGTACTATTCCTGAAGCGGTAGACCGTGGCCTTATCACATCCGTATCACAGCGATCTATTTTCGACATTGATGGCTTTAGGGATCCTAAAACCGGAGAATTCGTTTCATTTAACACAGCTTTAAGTAAAGGTAATATTAAGTATGTCAACGGTGAAACCTTCCTTAAATCTGAAAGTGGTGATTTTGTATACTTAGAAGATTGCACTAAAGTTTCAATCGTCCGCCCTGAAGTATTAGAAATGTTCAATCGTAAGATAGGTATTTTTGACAATGATAAGGAGTTGTCTGTTTTAGATGCTGTATTCAAAAATACTCTGGACCCTAAAACAGGCCACTTACTAGACGCGTCTAGGAAACCCATTCCATTCAATAAAGCTGTAGAAATCAACATGATTACACCCGAGGGTGCTGCTTTGTTAAATTCCCTCCTAAATATTACACTTACATTGCAAACGGTTACCAAAACTGTTAAAAGATACGTAACAGTAACGAACACTAACACGTCCCGAAGATCAGACACTATTATAACTTTTGCTGAAGCAGTACGAATGGGACTAATCGATGAAAGTACTCAAACATTCACTGATCCAACGACGGGAACAGTGTTCCCAATACAACAAGCCTTAGATGAAGGTTTGCTAGGTGTTGAAAAAGATGAACCCCGAGTAGCTAGGATATCTGATCGCGTCACTAAACGAGAGTTAGTCCCAGGTCAGTTAGTAGAACTTAAAATAACTAAAAAATCCTTCATCAAAGATCTTCCTCCTAGTCCAGAAAGTAAATTACAACATGACAACCGACCCGAGACTGTTAAGAGCCCCGATTATGTCGTTCGTGAGACAGTAAGACCTCGAGAAGATATAACTCGTGAATTTAAAACTGTCACATCGAAATCAATTGCAAACGAACCTTCGGTAACGTCATTGACTATTAAGAAAAACACTATTGAACTGCCAAACGGTGGTTGGACATTAAAGGAGGCGATCCAACAAAATCTTTTCGATCCATCTACGGGATTATTTATTATTCCAGGGACTGATAGGGTTCTAGATTTGAAAGAAGCAATAGATCTCAATGTTATAAATCCAGAATCTGCCAAAGTAGTAGATCCAAAAACCAAGAAAGAAGTTATGTTGAATAAAGCTTTAGATTTGCATATAATAGATAGTACAGGCCATTACAAATATCAAACATATACTTTAACTATGAAAGAATGCATAGAACGCAAATTCATAACTTACGTTCATTTCTCAACAACTATTTCTACGCATAAAGTTATAACAATTACATCGATTGCTGGTATGCCAGACAAAATGGAAATTTCTGAAGTTCAGGACATGCCGATAGACAAAGTGACTTCGGAAGAACAAGCCTTAGAACCTGTACAAGTAAAACCTGGTGTAATCTTTGACCCAGCTACAGCATTAGTTATATCAACAACATCAGGTGTTTCGGAGAATATTATTGAAGCCGTTGATCGGGGGGCAGTGTCACCAAACGCGGTTAAGGTCATTGATCCTAAAACTGGTAAACTAATTCCCCTAAAACAGGCTTTAGACAGAGGTATTATTAATGAGGAATCAGGTGAATATTCTGATAAATCGGGCAAGAAAATAAGCTTAGCAGACGCCGCCAAAGTCGGTCTCGTAGCTGTTGTAGGTGCTCCTTTAGTAGCGGCTACTAAGATCATCCAGCTAGTTAAAAGTACGATGGTCGTAGATCCAAACACCGGAGAGGAGCTACCAATGGAAGTGGCTTATGAAAGGGGCTTAGTTGATCCAAGTACTTACAAAAAGTATGAGGATTCTATTAGAGATAAGACTCCTGACAATGACACACTTGTACATACAAATTTGGAACAAACGACGTCGAACCGAAGTACATTTACAATATCTAAGTTTATAAAAACTACCGTAGTAGATCCACAGACAGGGGAAAAGTTGACTATGGACGAAGCATTTACCAGGGGACTTGTGGATCCAGTTACCTATGAAAAACATACGAAATCTCTAAAAGAAAGATCATCAAGTCCTGAAGTAAATGCATCGGCCATAAAATCAACAGGTACAGTGTCATACTCCCAAACTTCATCTAAACCCCTGTCTGTGGGCGCTGCTGTTTCGGAAGGTTTTATAACTGTGGAATCTATACAAAATAGTCTTTCAGCCGATAATCGTAAGATCATTGCCGAAAATGAATTCACCGAAAAAGAAGTTGATAGTTCCAAAATAATTGATCTGACTAAAGTGGGTAAAACATCTCAATTTGACAAAAACATTTCGAAAAAAGGTTCGGCCGTGCCTACCGACACAAAACCACTTGTTTTGCAAAAACTAAGAAAACGTGTAGTTACCCCACAAGAAGCGATAGAAAGGGGCTTAATAAATAAAGAAACAGCGAAACTTTTGGAATCTATTAAATTATATGAAGATAAAAATGGATCTCCTTTGACTTTAGAAAAAGCTATAGAATGTGGACTAGTTGACAATAGCCAGGGAAATATTGTCGACCCAGTGCACGGTGAAGTATTAAACATCGATGAAGCTATTAACAGAGGAGTCTTAGATGTGGAGGGTCAAGATGAAATATTGATTCCCTTATTCAGAAGCCTTACTATCTCGGAAGTTATGAAGCAAGGTTTATATGAACCGACGTCAGGGAAAATAATTCACCCGGAAACAGGCAATCATTTGTCATTAAAAGAAGCTATAATTTGCGATATCGTTGATCCTCTATCTGTGATAACTTTATCTCCAGGAAGAAGCATGACACTTGGTGAAGCGATCGAAAGTAATATTGTGGATAGTGAGAAAAATATTATAAAGACAAGTACAGGCCCGATAGACTTGGTTACAGCAGTTAATTATAACTTATTACCCGAAAACACGGCATTTGAGGGTATTGATGATATTCCTCCTGCAGGAATGACCTTATCAGTCGCTCTAAAACGGAATCTTATCAATCCACAAACAGGAGAATTCACACATCCACTTACCGGTAAATCAATGACAATGGGTGAAGCTATCGATGACAGTTTAATTATGGGTGTTCCGTTCCCACAATCATCATCAACGCTTCCTTTAGAAGATGCACTAAATCAAGGACTTATCAATCTTAAAGAGGGTACGTTCACTGACCCCAATACGAAAAAGCAAATTCCTTTAGATAAAGCATTGGAGCAAGGCTTGGTAGCAGTAAAACTTGACGAAGAAATTGCAGGTATAAGCGGCGTCGTTACAACGATAACTGAAACCTTTTCATCTGAACATACCATTACAACCAAAATGGTAGAACTACTAGCTGATTATGTTCTCGTCAATACAAACGAGGTTCAAAACACAAAAACTGGAGAAATTATTCCCATAGAAGAAGCTCGCCAAAAAGGCATCATAAGAGAAGAACAAACAAATAAGGAACACTTAATTACGAGTGACACGAACATAAATTTTGAAGACGCTCTTAATCTTGGTTACATTAATATTGAGACGGGTACGTTCACACATCCTAATACTGGACAAACATTGTCAATTACGGAAGCTGTGAATGCTGGTGTACTAAATACGGAAATTACGCCCGGATCTTCATCTGCTTCACCAAAGAAGGAATTAGAAATGCTTGATCTTAATGAAGCATTCGAACTTCTTTTTGACGATAAAACACAGAAGTTTAGGGATCCCAAATCACCTAACAAAGTAGTTACTTTCAAGGAGGCCCTGGAAAGGAAAATAATTGATCCTCAATCAGTAATATATAACGTAGAAGCTAGTCGACCAGTAACACTTCAAGAAGCATTGAATACAGGCCTCATAGATAAAAAGACCGGAAAATTAAAAGAACCAGACACTGGTAAGTCGATAGATATTAAGAAAGCTGCTAAAATGGGTTTAGTTGCTGTAGTTGCTGCACCGGTGTTGGCGGGCATGGCTGTAGTTCATGGTGCAAAAGTAGTAACAAGTAAAATTATGAAGCCCAAACTACACGAAGGTATTGTGTCAGAAGAGGTGGTAAAGAAAGATACATTAGTAAAACCAACAAATAAATCTAGTGAACCTTCCTTCGTTGTAAACCCAACTGAATCACAACGAAAACAGCCTTTTGAAACAAAAGCCGTAACAGAGAAAGAACCAGTATCAGAAGACTTAATCGTCCCTATTGATTCTCGTAAACCGACTATTGTTTCAAAAGAAGATAAAACGCGAACACCTAAAGAGCAAGACAAATTAAAATCAAATATTGAAATACCTGATGAAAAGCCTAAATTTCACATAGAAGTAGTATCGCAAGACGTAAAACAAAAAGTGCCAATGTCACGAGATGTTTCTGATGAACAACCAGTATCACATGAAAGCACAACCGTAGTTTCTGAAACGAAGTATACCACAGTTACTACTTCACGACCGGATGAAAAACAAACATCTCCAGTTAAAATAACTGAAGATAAATTAAGTTCAATTGCTGATAAGAAACCCTTACAGGATAAACCGGCAGTTATTGTAGAAAAAGCTATAGAGTTTGAACCATCAAGACAAGTAGAGCGAGTCACCGATGATAAAATCGGCTACACAGAAATCAAGGCTAAAGCAAAAGAATCGGTTACTATACCCGATGCAAGTGTTGTTGTTGTTAGTACTCCAAAAATACAAGAAATACGCCAAACTTCTCCCAACGTTGAAGAAGTTACAACAATTGTTAAAACTGTCACCACATCTTCACCAATTGAAAGTATAACTGAACACACTAGTACAGTTGTTACTACAAAGGCTTCTAAAGTAACAACTATTGAAATAACACAAAATGAGTCTACTTCGTATCAAGTAGTAACAGAGGAATTAAGAGAACCTCAAGGTGTAATTGAAACAACAATTCAAAGCCAAAAATCAAGTTTATCGCCCGATCAAGTAGACAAAGCGTACTTTGAAGACAAATCAGTAGAAATTTCAGATAACGTTGATACAACAGTATTGACAAAAGATACAAGAGATCCAACTTCTGTATCAACACCAGAAGATGCAAAACCAGAGAGCAAAGTCACACGTGCACTTACGCCTGTAACATCGCAGAAAGTTGTAGAAAATGTTTTACAATCAAGGGAAATCGATATTGACGATAATGCAAAATCTGTAGATACTTCTTCGACAATTACATACGATCCGAATACTAATACAATCATTTCAACATCTACTGGAGTTGCTGATGATGTCCTTACAGCTGTGAAAAAAGGCATTGTTTCTCCAGACACTGTAAAAGTCATTGAATCTGAAACAGGTAAGGAAATAACACTAAAGGAAGCCGCAAGCAAGGGAATATTCAATGAAAGGACTGGTGAGATTAAAGACAAATCTGGCCGTAGCATGGGTTTTGCTGATGCTATTAAGTTAGGCCTAGTGGCTGTTGTTGGTGCGCCAATACTTGCAGCAGCAATGGTGGTTGACACAGTGAAAAGTGTAGCCGGTTCCAAAACTGAAGAAAAATTGGTGCCTAGTAAAGAACCTGAACCATCTAAATTGTTGTCTGCAACGAGTCAAAAACACCCAGAAATTATTTCTTCGGTCCCAAAAGAAGTTTCACATACCACTTTAGACTCTTTGCATAGCAAAACACCTGACGTTATTACTGACGAATTGCCTAAGCGCCAAATTCCAACAGATACAACCCAAGATCCGAAATTACAGAAACCTGATGATACTTTAATTTCGGTAACGGCACCGAATGCGTCAAATGATAAGATTCTTAGTGACAATGCGAAAGTTGTGTCTGCACTTCTAATCGACGCAGAAAAACAACCTTTAAGAGCTATTGAAGAAATTACAGAACAAAATGTCACTAAAGAGTTATCAAGGCCAGTTGAAGTACTGTGGGAAAACATTGCATTAATAGATGCGATTGCACAAGGAAAAATAGAGCCTAAAGTATGTCGCATTATTATTAACGGAGTTGAGATGTCATTAACTGTACAGGACTCTTTGGAACAGGAACAAATCAGTAGATTTACTCCAGTTGATGTTATATCTAAAAATTGTGTTATTGTTAGGGAATCTAAACCTACACGTTGCATTGCTATTTCTCAAAAGATCACTCCTGAGGAACTATCTGAAATGGGTATCTATGATATAGAGAAGCAGGTATTCTTAAATCCCGAAACTGGAGCTAAAATAACATTCGAAGAACTTGTTTACGGCTTACACATATTTGATCCTACCTCCATTTTGGTTAAAGATTTGGGTTGCAAATCCGATAATTATATTTCTTTCGATGAGGCGATTTCAAGGCCTATTATTGACAAAACTACAGGTTACATGGTTAACCCTAAGACAGGAAAACGGGTATCGTTCCTAGAATGTGTTCAGGTCGGTTGGATAGTTGAAAAACCGGAAGATATATCGCTTCCTGAGCAAGTGTCTATTGAGTCAGCGTTGGAACAAGGACGATACAATCCAAAAACCGGAGAGATCACGGATATTACCGGTGAGCTAGTGCCTATCGGAGAAGCTGTTCAAAAGGGTATAATTGATCAGGAATCCCTACTAATTAAAGTTCCACGAACAAATGAAAATATATCCTTTTCAGATGCTATCGAGCGTGGTGTTATAGAGATACATGAGGGTATAATAACGATCGTGGAAACCCACGAAACAATTGAAGTATCAGTAGCAATTCAGCGCGGATTAATAACGATTATAAGACGACCTATTTCTATTGAAGCTGTAATTGTCAAGGATATGTATGAGCCGAATTCAGGAAGAATCAAAGATAATGTTACAGAGCAACTTGTTACTGTAACAGATGCGGTTGACAGAAACATTGTTCACCCAACTATTTCAGAAATAAAAGATACTGTTTCTGATAAGTTCATACCCCTGTCAGAAGCGCTTGATACAAATCTAATAAATCCGGAAACTGGTAGAATTAAGGACAAAAAGACTGGTAAATACATTCCATTAGATGATGCATTAAAGAAGGGTTTGATAGCCACAAAAGATGTTACGTTTTCGTTATTCGATGTCATTGAATTAGGTTATTACTCTCCAGATACATGCAAAGTATTAAATCCAAAATCTGGTGAAACGATGACTCTCGATAAAGCTATTAAAGGCAATCTCGTTGATCCATCTGAAGTAAAAATCAAAGATGATAAATCGGAAGCTGTAATACCTTTTGAACAAGCTGTAAAAAGTGGCCTCATAGACTTAGAAAGAGGCATCATTACTGCTCCACTTTGCAATCTCAAGGAAGCTAGTGAAAAAGGTTATTTGTTAAGTGATAAGAAACCGTGGACGTTACAAGAAGGTTTAGTTCAAGGATTCTATGACCCAGAAACAGGTCTTCTTACTATTCAAAACGTCACTATGACACTCGACGACGCAATTAAAATCGGGAATATTAATCCTGAAGCTTTAACCGTTAGGAATTCTAGTACCGGTGAAATGATCACTTTGGCAGATGCGATTCAAGAAGGTATAATTGATTCGAAAGAAGGCAAAGTTAGGGACCCAATTCAAGGCGACAAAATATCACTCACTGATGCTTCTGAACGGGGGTTAATATTACCAGCTAAACGGAAACTTAGTTTACCTGAGGCCGTTTTTAAGGGTTTCTATGATCCAAAAACCGGTAAATTCTTACATCCGCAAAGTAAGGAAAAAGTTCCTACCGATAGGGCAATCCGAAAACGTATGTTAGATCCTCAATCTACTTTAGTACATGTAGGGGGTAAAGTTATACCGTTTGAATTCGCTGTTGATAAGGGCATTGTCGATGGGAGGACGGGTACTATTTTGGTAGGTGACGAAAGAGTAGATTTCCGTGAAGCTTTTGAAAGAGGCATTTTGGTGGAAGTCCGGAAACCATTATCTCTGATTGAAGCCCTAGAAAAAGGCGTGTACAACGAAATAACAGGACTTTTTATGGATCCCCAAACCGGTAAAAAATATACACTCGCGGAAGCAATCAAAATGAATCTAATTGATCCTCATTCGGTCCATATTCAGGACAATAGGCTAGGCAAGTGGGATAAGATAACTTTACCAGAGTCAATAGAAACAGGTGTCATTGATGACAAATCGGGCAAAATTAGAAATATTAACAATGACAACGAAGAAATTAGTCTCCGCAAAGCATTTGAGATTGGTTTACTTGTAGACAGCAAAGCACCAATTAGTTTACAACGTGCATTACATCAAGGACTGTACGACGATAGTACAGGTAAAATTATCGATCCAGCCACAAGTCGCAAAATTACTTTGCATGAGGCAATTAGACGGTCCATTGTTAGTCCTAAATATCTATGCTATTTCGACAAAAAATCTGAAAAACCGTTAACTTTGGCTGAGTGCTGCCGTAGTCAAATCATTGACAGGAGGAGTGGTAAATTTGTTGAGCCGGGATCGGACGTTCCAGTACCTCTCTCGGAGGCCATGAGCTTAGGCTTGATAGTTGACATTGAAAGCGCAGGTTTTACTTTATATGAGACACTAGCAATGAACATGTATGAAATAACTGAACATGTATTTATACATCCGGTCAGTGAAAGAAAAATATCACTTAAGAATGCTATCGACGATGAACTTGTTAACCCTGAGATATCTCTTGTTAAAAACATTCCTACAAGCAAGTACATCAAATTAAACGAAGCCATCAATTCTGGTATAATAGACGAAAATAATAGTGTCTATATTTTACCTAACGGAAATCAAATTAACTTATTAGACGCTAAGCACCGTGGACTCATAGTTACGTCAAAGAAAAATCTCAGCCTTGAAGAGATTATAAGAAACGGTTTATTTAGAGCTGATAACGGAAAGATCGTAGACCCTAATACGAACGAATTTGTTGATATTAATAAAGCCATTGAAATTAATCTTCTCAATCCTGAACATACAGTCGTAAAAGACAGTTCTACGAACAAATTCAAACCTCTGCTTGTTGCTATTCAACAAGGCGATGTAGATGTTACTAAGGGTAGGGTTCTAGACACAAAGGCAAAGAAAACGTATAGCTTAGATATTGCTTTTGATAAGGGTCTCCTTGTTACTATTATCCAACCAATAACATCACAGACAGTTACTAGGCGTTACGTACCAGAGTCATCGAATTCAAAAGAACCAATACTTAGGGAATTTACGTTAGATGAAGCTATCAAATATGAATTTATTGACCCGGAAACCGCTTTGATCAAAGATCCACATAAAAATAAATACGTACCACTTAAGCTAGGTATTGTCGATGGTATAATTGATAAAAATGCTAAGGGACTGTTTGATCAAAGTGGACGATCGCGTACTCTTTGCTTTATCTTTGAAAATAGTTTAATCGTGTACATTCGCGAACCTCTAACATTTGAACAAGCTATTGAAGACGGGCATTTGAATATTGCTACGGCCCGATTTACTGATCCGCAATCCAATGAAGTATTCACAATCAAAGACGCTGCCACTATGGGCTATATTGATCCAGACACTGCGCTTGTAAAAGATAATCTCAAGAAAAGACTTATCAAACTTCCTGAGGCTTTCCGTAAGGGCCTCATGGATGCCGAAAAGGGTAATATTTTAGATACAGAGACCTCCAAACTTAATACTTTAAGTGCGGCTATTGAAAGCGGTCTTCTGATGACGCCTAAAAAGAGCTTTAGCCTCATAGAAACTTTGAATTTCGGTATTTACAATCCAACGACCGGTGCTCTGAACGATCCATTCATAACAACAAGCGTCATGGATCGAAAG
>DWJS01000285.1:0-12217 GCA_018248975.1 Codatractus imalena | reverse complement strand
AGCATTCACCGCCTCCCTCCACTTCGATCTTCGGAGGGTAGTATTTTCCCTTGTTTGGACGCAAAAAAAAAAACATTTGTTATTTAGTCATCATTCTAATTTCTTTCATTTCAGTCAATCACTGATTGTAATTTTACGGTATGATTTTATAAAAAAAAAAGGATGAAGGTATATAAAAATATCAATCTGTCCTTTTTTAAATAAAGATATACTGCAAATTACGCTGTTTTCATAAAAGAAGAAAAGTAATTATTCCTGAATCTTTCAATTTTATTAACTAAAAGAACAGCACGAAATATAAGATTGTAACTGGTAAACATTATATGCTTTTTATTACGTTATGTATTTACTAAGAAGGCAACAGGTTTTAACAAGGTTAACAGGGCGATACCCGTGTGTTTAATCTGTGGAAAGATGCCAATTTTTTAAACCGAAACGACGCTTTGTCATGTCAGTGTAATGTCATTGTCGTGTGTTTTATCAATTTGTTGTTTGAAAAGTTTTCCATTAATCTCAAAGTTAACATTGTCGTGCACTGTGTTAGCAAATGATAAATTAGGAGGCTAATGATGAATTCAACGGTATCTGATGATTTGACCCGGGACCACTTTGCTTTAGAAGCAGCGAAGTGTCTAAGTAGGTTATAGTGGTTTGAAAATAGAAAGAACTTTCATTTGTTTTGGTGAAGTTTTGTCATGGTGATTTTTTTTCACAGAAAACATATCTACGAACACGCAAAACGTGACTGCGTTGCACAAGGAATTGTTAGAGATTAACTTGTCAGTAACTACGTACATCGAAGAGAGTAAACTGAGATTGGAAGGTCTTCGGTCTCAGATTGCCCACGAAGCGAAAAGTTCACATAGAGTCGTTGAAATACTATCCGATAAATGTAAGGGCCTTAATATTTTTTATGTTTTAAATAATAAATAATAATAAACCTATAAGATTTCAATTGGATTGTGTCCTATAGCACATTGAGCATGTTCGTCCAGTGTGGTACATACAATCTGTAAGCTATAATAGTTTTATTGAAATATAATTATCAACAAATCTGTGGGACATTGATGATGACAACCATGGATTCATTGAATGATAACTAGAGTTAGGCCATAGTCGACCATATTGGCAAAGTGTGAAAATTTGTGGTGGTAGAACCTATCATAGTTTAACTGCCACACTGTCACCTATTTCAGTTAATCTGTACTGTGTACTGCATTAACTATTTTTGTACTGCTCAGACTATTTTTATTTTGACACTTGGATCTCAACTGCCTTGAACGCACAAACACGTCAAACTGCATATAAAAACATGGGGTTGACCAGTGAAAGTGTTAAACTTATAGATTTTTAATTTTATATTGTGGTTTTTGTTTCCCAGAAAAAAATGCCAAAAGCACCACCAACACCCAAAAAGCAATCCAGCCTGAGCAGGGTTAGTAAAGCTGCTGTAAGAGATAAAGATTCCAACTCTACCTTAAAGTCTCAATACCAACATGCATCTACTTTTGTTACTTGGTACCGTAATATGCTAGATAATGAACGGCAGAACTTCAGCCTGTATTTATCTGACGATGCTACGTTGGAATGGTTTGGGAGAACGATAAAAACAAGAAGAAAGATCTCAGCATTCCTTAATCATGGTATGCAATGTTCAAGGCATGATTTCACCACGGTTGAGGTTATCGACAAAATCCAGCCAAGACAAGAGATACCACAACGGTTTGTATTGAACTAAACTATTATTTCTAAAGCTTAATAAAGTATTCTAAGTATCAGTTGTTTTTTTAATTCTCCTCAGAAATAAATTGCTTAGTTTAAACACACTGATTAAGCTATTTATTTGCAGAAACGATGATTCCATACTCGCTAGTCCACTGCACTCTCCAGAGTTGATTCGGTCTAAGTCTGGTAAAAGGAGGCATTCCCGGGTAAATTGTAGCCCTGAATGGGCAGGGGGCTGCCGGCCGGATGAAGGGATTGGTGGTGGAAAGAGACTTAAAACCAATCATACAGAATTGGCTGTTGGAGGCATGCATAAACATGAAAATAATGAAGTAAACAGGATATCTGAGGGTAATGAGATCAGTAACAATGGTGATGGCACGAAAGGGACTGGTAAATGTGTGCTGGTCACACCTCCCAATGTGGAAAGAGGACAGGGAGACTGTCATCCATCCACGAGTGGTACAGATTCTGATAGATCACATGAAGCTCTTAATTCTCGATTGCCTAGACTCGCTGTTCAATGTAATGGGTATATTGAGTTTACGAGAACTAGGAATAGTCGTAGTATAGACTCCATGAAATGGGAAAGGAAATGTAAGGTTCAAATAAGTTACTCCGATGATCCATTGAATGTTGGAGAGTATATTATATGGGCAGTGCGGTATCATGATGAAAATAAATGTCGAAGGAATCTCTTGGGTGCATTTGAACAGGTTGCACAAGATGAAAATTTCTAGTTTCCTAAAAAAATATTAAAATGGACCACAATATGGGATCAGATCAAATTTTGTGATAGGTTAATTTAAGTAGTTGTATATTTACTCATAAGTGTTGTTGGTTTTCGAATGATTGTTCTAAAAATATTCACCGGTAAATTAAGTTCTCACTAACGTTAACTGTCAATAATGTATTCTCGAGCTTTAATACTGCCATTTCAGTTTGTAAACTCTTAGATTTAGTATGTTCCTGTTGGAAGCCAGCATTTATATGTTTGGCTTTGGTATTTCTTTTATTCTAAGTTAGGAAATATGCTAATAAGTACCATTATATGTGGGTACTGGGAGCCTCAGGATGTTGCAGTTTATGTAATTATTTTCTTACAAAGGCCCATATGATTGAAGAGTTATTATTATATATCTATTTACATACTGAATAATTTATTCTTTACCATGAATGGTATATTTTTGATATATTTTTTTTACTACGACTTCAATTTTAATGACTGATATAATCTATGCTTAAGATGGTAGCGCATAACTAATAGCTTACAATAAAGTATTTGACAGTTTTGTTTTATCTAATGGAAGTTAGTGTGAAGTGTGAAGTATAGTGAAGAAAAAAAAATGTTGTATTCGTTTAAGGAAAATTATTGCCCATTTTTCCAAATTTAAGACCATTATTTGCACAATTTCAGTTCAATAAATAACTGGTGGTGTGTCTTTGTACTCACGCGCTTATTCGATTTTTATACACAAATCAAATTTGGTTGTGGAGAGCGAGTTACCAAATTATAGTGAAACAAACTGAGTAATCAAGCTTGAATAAATAATAAATTCATAGAATTTAAATTGAAAATACTAAATAAAAACATAATGCAAAATATGCATTTATTTAAGGATATAGGTTTTCGAATCTACGGACGGAGTGGCGAACTTTACATTGTTCTATTTCAACTGTGCGTGTTGTTTTAGATTTCCAGAAATGCTACTATTTTGGTACTGTAGGAGAATAGTTTCGTAAATGTTAGTTCTGTATTTAGAATCATTCAACAACTAACATTAGGATTCAAAATTTGTAGTAACAAATGAATAGGCATTGTATGTTCATACGATGAGCGCAACGATGATTACGTCGTGCGGTGTTCTAAAGCCTATGTATAGATAGTATGATGGTTAATATTTGATTATATTGAAACTATATACATTTTATTAATGATCTGCTTAAACCATTAGCTTAAATTTACATGAAAATGCTGTTAATTAAGCTGTGGCCTTATCATAATAATAAAATATCTGCCAAGTGTGAATTTAAATCGCACGCGAAGGGCCCCGTATACAGTAGATTCACGGATGGATAGAGCCCTATGACAGATGTTAGTGATAGGGTTCTGTTGCCACCCTATGAGTACAATACCCTAACAGTATAGATCAAAATCTTTGAAGGCAATAGCCACCCGATTTTGGATGTTATATATATAGCTAAATATTAATTAAGTAAATAACAATTGAAAAGGTTTATTCAAATTGATAATCTACTTTGAACAAAAATATTTCTATTTTTATTTCCGATATTATTTAATAAATTACAAATGTAAATTTAAAAATTTAGATAGAATTTTAATTTTTTAAGACGCAATAAAAGGGTTACCTAAAATAGTAACCCTAACAATAATCACAGTGGGTCCAGTTAAGGTAATTACCATAATCAAAAAAACGTTACCCGTTGTGCGAATCGACAAATGCAATTTGATTCATCGCATTATGCAAATTTGTGTCAATAGTATCCGTTGCGTTGTTACTGTGAGGATGTCAGGATGTTTGTCATTTTCCAATTACTAACACTTTCAAACCTTTAATTATAGCAGCCAGCAAATGATGTTACTACCTGAAGTTTTGATTAGGTTGTACAAACAACAGTTGTGAAAAAGATTTATATGAATAAGTGATCGTGCTGGACTAAACCTAATAATATATGGTTATTGCCACCCATGCCCATATCTATAGTCTGTGGACTAAGTTGGTGCGCCTCGTGAACGTGAACAGAAACTGCTGTACAGCGTAGAATTGAATGTCGGGGACCCTAGGTAATCCATATTATAGGGCCCCTTTTGTAACTTCCTTAAATAATCATATTATTTCCACCACAACGAAATTTAGTATTTAAAATTCTGAGATAAAAATTGTTTTTTTTTCTCGTTGTTCTGCCTGTATCCTTGAGCCCTAGACACTTGCACTGCCTAATGGATAATTTGACCTTGCTTTTGATTGATTTCAGCAATTTTAATGAGGAAATCACAAATAAACCACGATAGGTTCTATCACATTTAAAGGTTGCTCTGCAGCAAATCTCTAAACTAACCCGCTATTACCATAAAATTGAGTACTAAATAGAGAGTAGTTCTGCATGAAAATGAACTATACTAACTTATGATGTCTACTCCTTAGTGTTAAAATGAATTATGACAAACATATACAGCATACAAGGTATCGTAAAAAAATAAAGCAATAAGTACGGCTGAGGAGTTACCGCAGTTGAAACACGTGGTGTTCTACTACTTTAGATATGTTCTTACTATAATTGTCTATCTTGACAATAAATATATGACGTTTACGCAGTGCGTGTACGCAGGCCTTACATATATTGCGTATATATAAGATATCGTTTCGTTCGAGCTTTATTTTTGTGACAAATACGACAAATTTGTCAGAATATTGTTATATGAACGAAAAGTTTCATCCGGTTTCGACTCTATTGCGTTATTTTGATGAATGAGAATTTAATTATTCATTGAATTCGTAATTTACTCTACAGCTCGTTGTATATTTAAATATACGGGAGTTTTTAATACACACAATAGTAATATGAAATGTAGGAGCGCAACCCGAACAACTTTGTAAAACCATTTGATGGAACTTCCATCAAATTCTTGTGTTCCACGGCCCAATTCAGGCATTTGTAACTATCGCGTACAACATGTAACAAAAGCTACCTAGTTCCTTCTAAAACCTTCGAAGTGCTATGTGAATAATATTACATACGTAATATACGATAGCTTAATGATATGAAATTTGCCCCTTATTTTGGCACATTAGGGGTCCAGGTTTTGAATCCCTGTTATTCCAGACATGGCTTTTCTGGCTTAGGCTTTTAACTACCTACTACTTGTTTAGTAGTGACGGATATGTCAAAAAAACTTATACGTTCTGCAATATACTACATGATGTCTGCAATAATGAAAGACAATTTCACAAAGGTGAATTCTGCTAGTCCACGCACCACATCTGCACAATTCTTAACCAACGTAGTGGACTATGGCATAAACCTTTTTAATTTTGAGAGGAGTATCATGCTTAGCGATGAGACAGAAACGGCTTATTCATGATGATGATAGGATTATATAAAAATAACAAAACAGCTCGAATCAAAGCAGGAGATGCATTGGCAAACCCTTCGGCGTAAATATTCGTACGAGATAGTGGCCCTTTAATAATGCGTTTGCGTCATTAGATTATAAGTACCTAAGCTACATGTTTGGCATCTAGTTGTAATTATTTGGCCAAAAGTAGTGGCAAATATTTGTTACAATCTCGATACCGTACTCGAGAAAAAATGGGCGATGTATTACTCTGAGTACGTCGAAATAGACAAGCATAAGTTTGCATTTCGATTTTGCCAAAAAATCTAACCAGCTTCATTCTTCACCGCCTCAAATTCCTTTGCCTTGCCTCTGCCTCAAATTATTTGCTTTACTTTTGTAATGTTAACAAGTCTATCTTTATTTGAGCTTGAATAATCTAAATATCTGTCTATAAGGTTTTTATTATAGGCGCAGAGGAAAATGTCAGTTTATACAAAAAAAAACTAAGTTTTAATTTGAAAAATAGCTATTATATAATATAAATCACATGAAAAAGTAGCTACGACCAAGAAAACGCACCAATGAACATATTTTATCATGCATGCGTGCATTTTGAAAGAAATAATGACAATTATGGGAGTAAATGACTAACGTGGATTTAATCACATTGTACAGTGACAAAACGTTTTATGAATTATAAATAAATGTAATTTATATTTTTTTGTAAGTATGTAGTTATACTTATAGGCACGTAATTTACTAAAAAGTGTTTAGAAACATAATTTTCTTATGTGCACGGGTTAAAATAGGATAGATTTGTCATTATTGCAGTGACATAAAAGGTCATAGTTCGCAATTGTAAATTCATGCGATCATTCATACGATAACTGAAGTTCCACTTTTGTTCGATATAGCAAGCAAGGTTGCGTTCTGAATATATGATGACGATATTTTTAAATTCCCTTTAACTATTTTAAGGTACACTTCTTTAGGCAGTTAAAGAAAAATATGAGAGAAATATTTAACACGCGCACTCAAACCGTCACGCGAAAACGACAGGTCCAATGACCCATAATTGCGATCTTCGCACGTAAATACACGTTTAAATAAAACAAGTGTTTAACCTTTAATGGTTTTTATATTAATTAGTGAACCACATTATTTGATTCTATATGGTTAATTAATTCTCAAATTAATAAAAAAAAATGTGCACATAATTTTATTCGAAAGAAATTTAAGAGGTTCGTTTGAAAAGTAACAATTATTAGAAGATATTATATAATCTAAAAAGTGCCATGAAATATTGACGCCTACGCCAACTTTTTTTATTTCATAATAAAATCCGTCAACGTGTTAAATGGTCACGTAAGCCCATGGACATTACTAAAATCCCTATATTGGGAAGCTGAGTTATCTGAAAGGCACAGATGTGTTGCTATGCCAGAGAACTGACTTAAAATTATTTCCCTGCCATCCATTAATATCTTTCATCATCATGAATGGGTCACCTTTCAGAATGACTTCTCATTCTTACTTTTATCCATCAGGATGGCCACGTATGGATTGATTGACCTTTGACAATTTTTGAGAACTCTATGAAAAGCGACTTGCCTACTGACGATGTTTTCCTTCAGTGTTAAAACGAATGATGATTGATTTAAATGCACAATTTAAAAGAACTGTTTAAAAAACTGAGTGTTCACCTGTCATATGAACATCGGACACCTAGTGACCAAAATTCATACAACTATTTAGTAGGTTATTTCGAGGTCATTCTAAAATAAATTGTTTTTTTTATTAAAATTTTACATTGCTAATAAAATCCAACGACCACGTTTCTTCGAGATAAAGTTCCGATGTTTAAATTAAATGTCAAATGCAGGCCTCTAGATATCCCCTATACCATAAGTACGATCTATTTTTCTGTCATTTAAGTGTAGGAGGCCGAGCCTAAAGCAATAGAAATGTTATTAATTGAGAGCCTTGGGCGTGGTTCGTCCAAGACATGAAATTATTTATCACGATTTAGACAATGTTTAAGTAATCATCTTCTAAATTCCACAGAATGTCGCTTCTAAAGGCTGCTATCCTTTAGTTATTTTCGACGAGAGCACTTTGATATTTTAACGAGTCTACATCACACTTTGTGAATAAACGATTCGTAAGATTTTGGTACAGTGTTATAGAACCCGTTCAATTTTCTGACGACCATTTAAATTATAATGATGAAATTTAGACACTAAATCTGAGACATTTATTTAGTTAATATCGTATACAATTCAAAATGAGCTTGTTTTTTGGTTTAAAAGCATCATACAAGTACGACCCATGGACATCGATTATTAAAGCCGAGTAGGTTAGGATTCCTAACTAAAGATAAAATACTCGTTGCTAAACTTCTAGAACAAATTCGAACGTCATGAAAGTATGTTTAGGTGGACAGAATCAAGAAGAAACTGTTTAAAGAAGAAAGGAATGTTTTACGATACATTAGGATTAGGATTAGGAAAGATTTGAAGAAAACGGACCTTCACCTATGCGAACACTGAAGGTCACTTGTTAGAAGTCACGAAATTCTCCTTCGTTTTGATTTTTAAGTATTTCAAGATTCGTGTTTCAAGTCACGCTACTTGTGTCGCTTCTAACGGGCAATTAGTCGTGTAGGTATACGACACTCACATCGTTAATTTGTTTAATAAACATGAATTAATCGCCGACGTACGATACATCGCACCACGTGATCGCTAATGGTAAATAATATTGTTGCAATGTCAAGACTCAAGTGGATGTAACCAATACGTAGACGCTATGGATTATATCAATTGAGCCCAAGAATCAGTATACATATCAACTGACTCGGCTCAGCGCCTTATACGTTTCAATGTCAATTCGAATAATCTTGTTTGAAGTAAATAAATAAATAAATAAAACGCTTTCTACACTCGTGGCAAGGGTTGCTTGTGAGTCTTCGACTCTCAAAGAAGTGTATAAGCTTCCAGACTCGTAACTGGACATCTGGATTCCTCGTGAATATTCCCACGTAATCAGAAATGAATCTGTGACATACAGGTCATTAAATGATCTAAAATATAGCTAAAATATTCCTGAAACAATTATTGAAACGTTCTTCGCTTGATAACCAATGACGACTTTAGTCATATTTGGGTATGCAAAGTGTGGGAACAATTTCTGGATCAAAATAATGGTAAGATCTGTTGTGTGTCGTATACCCAATATGTATAGGTATCTTGATGCCAATGGCATACATATTACGAGTGGAAAGTCATAGTTTATTTGTTCAACAAAATGTTTAGTTTCTTATTTCGCGAATTTCAAACATTGAATATTCATGTCTAGAAAAGATATATTCGTCGTCTCGCGGACAAGTTTTTCATGACAAAGCAATACAAGTTATTCGCGAAGCTGACTGAATTCAACTCCAAGTAGCACTTTAGAAATTCAGCCATGAACACGTCAGATTTAAGTGAACTTCTACGACTTCTTTTTCGCTTATTTCCAACATTTATTTAAGCAAATGGATACTTTTGGTTTTGCATTAGCCATTGTTATGACTACATTCAATACTGTAAATTGTTTTTGGATGATTACAATTGAAATGCAGCTACGGCGGGGAATCCGTGTATGTTTACATCATGCTAAAAGAACTCGAGATTTCTTTTCTTTCTTAGAACGTCTTATGAGGTTTGTTGTTAAATGAAAAATGTAGACTAGTATTTATACTTACCTACTTCTAGTATATGATGTTACAAGTCACTAGTTCTTCAAGAATGTCTCGTAATAAACTTTTAAAATACTTACAATGAATAAGAGATAACGTGAAAATTAGGTTACTCCTGAAAGATTTAATGTTACGTTTATTTTGGCGTTCACTTTGGCTCTAAATTCGGACCAAGTTAACCCATTTAAAATGGATTCTATAATTCCACTCCGTGGATGTATGCTCTCAATAATTCCCGCAAACGATACGATAATGCATCTCATTGTGACTAATTACCGTACGATAACGTCATTCCAATATACGAAATAATAATATAATTTGTGGAGTTTAATTAAATTTTATATACTCGGATGTTACATAAAACGAATATTAATACCACATATAATTTATATTTTAATATCGTTACACCGGACTGAACCCTCAGCCGAGCTGGACACACAACAAACGGACAACATTGCAAACATTTATTAAGCTTTCGACACCCTGGAATTAATTATCTACGAACGTAGCGACGAAATCCTTTTAGTGGCATTGTGGTCACAGATTTATTCTCCTGATAAACTAGAATTGGCACTGCACACGCGGTAAAGACACGGTAGTTAGGTTCGAGTCGCGAGCTTATTCCCGTAGCGTGGGAGACATGTCAGCGCGGTCGACGTGCGGCGTAGGACTGTACCGTGCACGCCGCGCCGCCATGCGCGGTTGTCACTTCCAGACACCTCTACGCTCCGCATTCATGGTCAATGCTAACTGCTCGCTGGTTCCTGGTACCCGAAATCACGACTTGCACATGCAATTTGTTAAGTGTGTAACATTATTTATCGTCTATTTTTAACTCACGAGCAGTGGTACACTGAAACGGAGTTATAATAAAATGTGTCATGCCTGTCTTATTTGCTCGCGTGAAATATTGCGTTTTTGTCGTTTCGAGGTGCGTGACAATTTGTTGTTTGTCATGTTAGTGTAAATATTATAATATCTAATATTTTTCGGACTAAACCGCCAATAACAATAACGCTGGTAAAGAAATCGTGCATGGTCTATTAACTCGTGTGATTTTTTGGAGGATACATGCATGATATGAATGATCGGTAACCTAATATAAACAGCAGAGGTCAATAATTCTGCTAGATAACTGTATTTTTCAGTGCTGCTTGCTGATGTGTTCTTGTTTCAAAGATATGTTACGGGTGTATTTATATGAAGCTTCTAACTTACTCCTCAAAGTTAGTAACGTGTCTGTGGCCGACCTAAGGCCGATTGCAATCCCATTTGGTGCTAATAATAGTTCATGGATGGTGCTGATCATCAGGTGGACTGCATGCACCTTTCTAGTTTCATTAAAAAAGATGATCAACAAAATTCTATTCAAATTCGATTTAAGTTGAATTATGATAGATGTTATAAAAATAAATTATAATAGTTGTTGTAAACATACATTTTGAAATAATTATAATAATTGTTATATGCATAAATTTTGTTGAGTTCGGTCTTGTCGTGCATGGATTGGTTTTAGATATAATTGGGATTCCATGGATTGCATGGATTGCATTATACCTATAAATGAACTCTGATATTAAATCAAGAATATTTTTTAATATGTCTAAGGATTTCACTCTGAGATCTATAACAGTTGCAGAAGATAATAATAGCGATAATATTTATAGCATTGCACTTTTGTAACTATTTGTAACTTAAAACTGCATTGTAATCAAATTTAATTATCAATTTAAAATTTTACATAAGCTAAGTCCCGATTTAACGAATTCGATACAGACGATATAAATGAACATTGAGATAGCATTATGAAGTGTACATAAAGGTATATACATTACATTGATGATTGTTTATAGAGCCGACTAACCTTTATCAGTTCCCCTAAGAGGGCTCACTGTGCTTCATTTGACCGTTCCTTCAAGGCCGCTCTATTTTTATAAGGAATGGAGACTAAGTAACCAAATAGATTCCAAATGTAAAAAGCATTCCTCTACATCCGGTAGAGTACTAGCGACTGTTTTGTTTTTACAAACAGTTGCCTATGCGTAACCGAAAAAGTAGAGTTAAAGTAAAATAAATAATAATGTTTTCACAAAATGCTCCAAAATATTGTGACCTTTAGTACTTTATAACGTAAATAAACATATAGTTCTCTTCAAATGTTTTATTAGTAATTGACTAAATGACTGGTTTATACAACTTTGTCTTAAAGTAGCGGTAATTTTGTGATTCCAAAAAAAATCATATTAAGTCCTTATCGACGTAGGAAATGGATGGCCATTTCCGCAACATGTACATGTTCGTGTATTATTTTAAGATTGCACCCAGCTTTATTACATACTAGTATTTAGGGAACCACATGATTACGTTAACATTTTTGAACATTTGGCCGTAAGTCGATGAAGTGTATATTCTTTAACACATTGGGACCAAAAATTGATTCCTTTTTATGATGGAGTATGCTTCAAGGTTGGTGCATAAAAATCTAATAAACAATAATACCTTAGTAAAAAATGTATGTCTCCCAAGTTTTCGTTTTTTTTTATCGTATATAGGTAGCAAACGAGCATGCAATCCACCTGATGGTAAGTTTCCACTGCCGCCCAGGAACATTAGTAATCATCCCTAAGTACAATTAAATCATACCTAAGTATAATCACAGATGCGTTGCTACC
>DWJS01000284.1:0-12218 GCA_018248975.1 Codatractus imalena | reverse complement strand
AGCTGATTAGCATAGAATTTATGTAGGCGGGAAATGAGCACGAAGATTGCTGTCCGTGGATATCTAACATCATATCTTGTTCTAACAGGTTTAAGTTAAAAAATATTTTTCCCATCAGTGTGAGAAAGACCCATAGTCCACCAAGCTGCCTGCAAATTTATAGAGTTTACAAACCTTTGCGGACCCATCTTTTACAGAACCAGTTTCCACACAACGTTTTCTATCTATAAGCTGGTAATAATAAATAAATGCTCACATAATTTTCCCCGGTCTGAGGTGCCAAATTCAAACCAATCGGCTATCATGCTAATAGGTCCTATGTGACCTGTGACACAGGTCACATAGTTCCCTAAAACTTAGCTAAAGATAAATAACGTAGACCAGCACAAAAGTGCCGCACGCTGGATGCACGCTGCACAAACGGGAAGCGCAAACACCTCCCAATTGGACCGACATGGCTCATTCGGGTCAGTGAGTAGGTACATATTGCGAGGGATTGACACTACACTACTACAGTTCAATCGGTTGTTTGAGCTGAACGAACGAGTTGATTTTTCGTGCTAACAGTATCAACAAAACTTGGAGATGAAACAACAACAAGGGTAATTTTAGAGTTCTTCGCATTGTCAATTAAAGATAGTGGTAAAATTGAGTTTATGATACATTGATTTTTGATATTATTAAGAGCATTTTTAATTATTTATCGACCTAGACGTTATACAACAGCATAGTATGGATATATATAACATCTGGTAGCGACTGAATTGATTAACTATCATAAGATAGAACAATATCAATCACTTGAAAATGAAGAGGGTATCTTAACCAATAATGGATATTTCGCTAATAAAGAGGTTAGCTTATTGTTATTATGAAAAACTATTAGTACTGTGACGCGCTCTACTCCGATAGTACAAAAGGAGTATTCGTGACTTTAGCTTGCTATAGTCTTGAACGAGTTCTTTTACTTTACCTACTAAAAGTAACAATTACCGTAGATTATTATATAAGCATTTTAAGCTATCCTAAAACTACGTACACATAGCAAGTACGCTCTACGTGAGCGTAGCGTAGTAGCGTTCAAATATTACATTCATGCACATGAGTATTGCTTCATTTTTGGTCGTTGTGCAAACGCGACGGAAACGCAAACACGGACATGGTTTATTGGGTCAAAGCGTAGGTTCACATTTGCGAAACTGATGTATTGCAAGGACAATATTACCTCAATGAAACTTCATTATTACCTATCACAGAATAGTAGAAGCTCTGCCTGGGATTTCTGCCCAATTTTGTTGCTTCCACAGTCGCACAACAAGGGGTTTTATACACTTTTGAGCCTCGTGGGTTACTCCTAATAAATATCTATGATATTCATGCAAATCTAATCTAAATTCTAAATCTTAATAAAAATCTAACCTAATGAAGATTTTCAAGGCAGATATTTTATTAGTGCAAACAAGCATTATATTTTTCAATTACAGTTTGCTTAAAATTTTATAAATCTGATTTCTGTTTAGCTCATTATGTCTTTGTGTGGATAATCTTGTGATGACATGTCACCCGTGAGCAGCAGTTTAGTTTAGTTTAGTTTAGTTTAGTTTATTAGTTAGCAAGAATAGTAACTAACACTCTCGATGGCTATTTAACGCTAAACGCTTATCGATTTCTACACTCATAGCCCCACACTAAGATTCCCTATGTCGTGGGTGCCATGGACACACAAACACCCAGACCCAGAACAGAAATCTAAATTCATCACTTAAATTTCTGACTGGCCGGGGATCGAACCTGGAACCCTCTGCGTGTCAGAGCGGAGGTATGTCTCTTAGTACTCCGTCATCACTTATTTAATCAATTATAAACTAGTTTCTAGTTCGAACATAAACGCGGAATTCAACCCAAATACTTGTCCATTACTATTTAGAAAAAGCAGAGAAATATTTATTATGCTGCTGATAACAGGAATTTTTTCGTCCAACAAAAGATTTGAAATTATTCAAATTATTATTTACATTGAATGTTTCAACACTTCGTTGTACTGCTTCAAATTTGCAATGAAATTGTTTGTTTTCAAAACGTACAATATGCCAAAGCAATGGCCAGTCTAACGTTTTTGTTGCGAATGTTTGTGTTTCAACTAAATCAATGTTGTAAAGGTTACAGAGATCAAAATTACAATGAACCAGATTTGCTTAAAATTAAATTAGCTTAAATCGTTTCAAGTTATTTACATCGTGTGACCTATTGTTATATGGTGCACCTGCTTGATTTATCACAAGCCGCAATTTACCTGGTGGTTGAAATGTAGGAAACGCTGTTCATTCGTCATCTACTCTCACTACTGTCTCACTGTTCGACACAGGTCTCGTCTGAGGGGGAGAAGTACATGTACTTGTATATAACCCATAGTTTTCCGCGTTGACAGATTGGTATGGGGTAGTATTGGTATACACACCTTTGAGATTGTGTTTTTGTAGGCACCTACCTCTTAGGCAGGGCCTTTACGAGCGATGTTTTCCCTCACGGTTAAGCAAATTATAATTGCTTTCTAATTCGCGCATCATTTCATCGGTGTATGTGCTTAAGATTCGAATTCCGTAGCACCAGTCTGAAAGGCCCAATTCAAAGGTACAAATCAATAAGCTATCATTGTTTGCAGATGATTTAATGCATCCTTTTCATCGAATAACATATATGTCTAAACAGTGTAATGTAATGGTTAAAATACTGATGTGAATCTCCAACAAAGTGTAGCTGGAAATCGCTACATCGGGTTGTTAACACTTCATCAGGGCCGTCCATTTCCTGTTTATTATTTAATACAACAATGTTTTGATACTACTTTGTTGTTGTATCATTTTACTCTTGTCAAGTAGAAGTTATACTTAATCAGTCACTCAATGTACTATAATAAACTTTTTGACTCGAGTATATTCTATCGATTTATATATTTCAATTGAAATTAAATATTAATAAAAAATGTTATTTTGATAGACATATATTATATATGTAAAAATCACAAGTATCTAAATTCTGATACAATTCTAATATATGTCGATGCATTGAAGACATTGAATGGCCACGGAAACGCGCGGCGGCCGGGAAATTGCATCGGTGCCTATCGTAGCTCTCAAACTAATCGCTCTGACTAATGCTCCGTAGCATCTGCCGCATGCGCTTCTGGGAAGCCGGCCAGGACTCCGTCGGGAAGTTGCACGTTCCGAGAAATGTGGCCAACGATATTGTCCTTCGTGTTCGACAATAAGATCAAGAGACACTCGAGTGGCGTTGACATTTGCCGCTCTAATGTCTCTCGTGATGGCCGACGGTTTGGCTTCCGCTCGAGCCCGCTCGATTTGATCTGCGCCTTTCTTTTGTTGTTTCTAGACGTTTGTTGGCGTCGATGCATCGTTGTTTATGGGCCGAGAATAATTTTTACTTGGAAAAGACGAATATGAATAGTCCGACCTAAAGTTATTACGACGTCTATTACTGTTTGAATATTTACGTTGTTAATTGAAATTTGAAGTAATACTTCCAAGATGTATAATTGTACCAATGTCTATGCAAAATTTCGGAGTTATGACTTGACACCGGTCAGACACTACACATGCCTAGAGTTCATTAGACGAGTTACAGGCATTAGCTGCTTTCGTAGCAAAAAATATTTGCGTCATTTTGCCACGGCTGCGATAGAAGGTGGAGAGTGTTTTTTCTCCGCGATCACTTGTCGGAACGCCGCGATAGACGCTCCAACACGAGGACATTGACCGTGCCTCTAATATTTAGGGGATCAGCTTAAATGTGAAGATGTATGTTCGTTTTTGTTAGTTCGTATGTTCGTTGTATCATTCCCATTTTAAGGCCACAGTTGATAATAATTGATACTGCAATAATTTTAGACGATAACAATGGTTTTCGTGTCATTGAGTTACTGCCAAATGCAGCCTTATCAAACGATCATCCGCTGTTAACTGTCTAAAATAAAGTTTTGTTGTACAACAGTCGGTATATCAAAACATAGTTATCAATTAAATCGTGACTCGAATACTGATAAGCCACGTTGCCTTGAAAGAATAATTGCTGGTATTTGATATTTCAAGTTCTTGACAAATCTACTGTCACTATGACCACGATATATTAAGCTGGGTATTTCAGCCAAATTTTCATTGCCAAAAGTTTTTTAAATGCGTGCATTCTTTATTTTTTTTTGCATCGTAAAAATAACAGACTTAAATGGTATTTTATATTTCATACATTTTATGAAGTCGTGCCTGTCATATCGTAGTATTTTTTCTTATGTGTTTAAAATAATTTTTCAATACGTTGCTGTATCTTAAATTATAATCAAATCTATCACGATCTTCCCATATTTGTTTATACAATTATTTCGGCTTAACACGGTTCAAGCTATCGTGCACTATCTGGAAGAAAGTTTGGTAGGTCCCTTGTATGGAAGTAAGGCTATCGCATCTCCAGCATGTAAATCAAGGTGTGTAGTGCGTTCGTTGTGTATAGTTTAGTTGTATAGATAGCGCTGTGTGCGGATACCGGGCGGCGAGCACGCTGCGCGAGCGCGTCCAGTCAGAGTGCCGCCGCGCAGCTAGACGCACGCGCGATCTGCACGTGCACACGACGACTTACGCACGCCGTTCATCACTGAACATCGAAGCGGGACTCGTTTTTTTAAGGAACACAACATTAGCACGATGTCAGTTTGCATGTACCTATTTTGTCCGTGGTTCTTTCTCGTGATCTACTTGGCGTTTCTCATGTTGGACGTGTAAACCGGAGGTTCGAAGGATATAGCGAGTACAGTAGAACGTGGAGCGCGTAGTCGAGAGCGCAGGCGCGGCGTCGCAATCGATACTCGGAGCGGTGGGCCGCGGGCGTTGTGTGCGTCAGGCGTGCGCCGCTGGTGGCGGGCGCGCTCGGGTGCAGCCGCGTGCCGGGAGCGCCGGTGGTGCCGGTGGTGTAATGCGGCGCGGGTGCGCGCGGCGCTGATTCGGCCCCACGATCGCTCCGCACGCGTCGGGCACGCGGCCGCGCGCCGCGACCGCCATGAGCGCGGCCACGCCGGAGGTGCGCGGCCCGCCGGCCGACGCCGCCTCCACGCCGGTCGCCTTGCCCAGGATCAAGCCAGACCTCGGCCTCAACGATGCAACACTATTCGCAGTTTACTGCTTCATTAAGAATTTCATCGGGTGAGTCCACCAGCCTTACTTTGACCGTCATGCCTGGAGACTTGCCATTTGTATTTTAAATGATACAATACGTCTCTTACACAGTAGCCGTAAAGTGAGTGAGAAGATGATAACACATCGTAACATAAAAATTATAACCTACTTTTTAATGCTTACTTCCATTTGAATAAAGCCGTATAACGTGGTAATTCGCAATACATAGAGTAGATAGGTATCTAGGTACATAGCGTTACAAATAACCACCACCGTGGCCAGAATGGACAAAGACTGATGATTACATATTCTGTGAAATTTAAATTAGCATCGTGTTTCTTGCTATGTTACATAAGACCGTTATTTTATCAAATTTGCATATAACGCTTTCATAATTGTTCTTAAGAGTACCTACAGCATGAGTCCTTATAATCATTTTGTTGTCAGGTATCTGTCGATTGTTTCTACAAATTTACATTTTATTGTTTATGTGCAAGGTCTAATGATAATACCTAAACTCAAATAAGATTTTGGTGTGAATTGACGTTTCAGAACACAATAATAGTACTCAGCCCTAGCGTTTACAATGTAAACGTAAGCCACATCGTATTCAATATTTATTGATGTAACAGATAATACACATATGGATGGATTTATGTGAAACCTGAAAACAACTGGAAAATTAATAAGGAAATAATAAGGAATAATTAACCATTACCATCAGTTCGCATCGAAACTGCTTTCAACCGATACCAAGGCCGCATAGAACAAATCGAAGTAACACGAACAACGAACGTCTCACTCCACTCATTTGTCCATTGAGTAGTAAAACGGGCGTAAAGAAATTAATATTGCGAGGCCACATAGTGATTTACGAGTGTCTTACATTTTATTAAATAGGTGTTTTCGAGTTCTAGCGGATTAAGAAACTTTTAATAATGTGATCGGTCAAGGAGCCGGTGTCGAAACATCTCACAACCAATGCTCGTGTCGGATATGATACGTTCTCTCTGTGAGTTTAGCGGAGTGTAATAATATGTAGTAACATGGCATAGTACGAAATATGTTTCAGGAGATTTAAAATATTATACGAAGTTAACTGTTATAGGGTTGTGTTTTGAAGAATCATAAAAAAAACTTTTATACCAGAATCCAATTATGTTCTGCACGTGTACAAGGAAACTACGCACATATCCGGCATAATTTTAAATTTATCGTATTCGATTTTTGCGAATCGTCATGAAGAATAGGATTCGTTTCGCACGGCCCCACAAGTTAGATTGTTATAAAGATTCAACAAGTTACGAGTCCTGTTTTGTTTAATCATTATTTATTGCTTTGTTTATCTTATGGCACAACACTTTGACCTTGAGGCAGTCGCGGATATTATCACTTGTTTACACCATTGGTTAGCGACAAAACGTCCAAACAATAAAATTGAATAGAAACGTTAATTTCTCACGTAAGCCACTGGCTACGTTGAAACTTCGGCTGCACCCTGACACTAAAAATTATTTATTCATACTCATACTAATATTGGTAATATTGAGTAAATATGCAGTATTTAAGTGAATAGACAATATTAGCTATATTCGTTTATGTATATTAAAAACAGATAAGATCTATATCAACCGATACGTTTCCAGCCTTGTTTAGCAAATGCACACTAAAGCCCACGCCTCTATTTGCTTTTTTTGATATTTTAGCAGTATCATACTTGGCAAATTTACTAAGACCAAAATTTTTTGGTAGAACTTCAATAGTAATACATTAGAGGTAATACTATTAAACTGTTTTATCTAGATAATGATAACAAAATGCATGAAAGTACGAATACAATCTGTGACTAATTGTTATCAATAAAGGGCAGATATCAGCCATGCCGAACTTCGTTGGGAGAAAGTCATCGTTTAGAAAGTACGCTTTGTTTTGTTTTCATGTTCAGCTGTTCTGGTCCTGAGATAAATAAACAAGAGATGTAACTAGTAGGTGGAAGATAAGAGATCGAAGTGGCCAAGAATTTGCATTTGATAGTACATGTTCTTTTTCAGTAAAAAATTAGGAGCTGAAGAATTTTAAGTTAATGTAGCAAATATTAGATACGTTTCAATATATTTTAAATAGAACTGAACTCACAGTTAAAGGCAATATTAATAGAACAAATCGTATTATGAACAACAAGGAGTGTTATTAAAAAAACTTCAAAACGTTATCGTCCATTAAAGGTCAAAGTCCTGGCCGAGTTAATTAAATTTGTTCCGAAGATGGGGTCATTGTACAAATGGTAGCAATAATAACAATAACATCATCTACCTTAACACAATCAATCAAGTATCACTTATCTACAGCTATTACGTATATTATATTTTTCAACTGGCCACACGAAGTAATTCAAGAACTCTTTTTCACTGTTACGACCGTTCGCATTGACCGAGTTGGCAGCCGGCGATGTTTCTCGACGGTCTTCGCGAGTGCATTTGCAATTAACGCATTGTATTTTCATTTTGCATATCTAAGCAGATTGACGGTCTATTTAACAGCAACACGATCGGCCGTATTGAAATGCTGCACGTGTTCGTCCAACGCCGCTATGAAATTTCATTTTCCTTAACAGAAATCGTTGTAGTTTCACTATCACGTGTAGATTTGTGGACGGTCACGATTTGATCACCAATGGTCACTAACTCAATAACCACTGTATAAGATTGGCAATTATGTTTCACAATACCTTTCGATACCTTTCGATAATGAATTTCATATCTACATAGCGAAATTAAGAGTTTTGCAAGAACATTTCGATAATAACTTGGTTTATTTTTTTTACTTTACTTTATAAATGTAATATATGTGTACCTACATTGTTCATGAGAATAGTAGTTTAAAAATGTTTCTCACATCCATATGTAACATACATAAATGAAGGTTAAAAAACTATTCAGTTATTTGTGTGTATGATTTAAAACAAAATGTCTCTTGTCTTTTATACGACTTAATATATCAGTTGTTGGTAAATTTTTATTGTCGGTAAAGGGAAATTGCAAGAACCGCATAGTCAAATAGAAATGAATCTCAAACATAAAATATACTATACGATCTATAGTATCGACTTTAAAATCAATTACGGGAAACTCGCAGGCATCAACTATCTTATTGTATTTTACTGCTAAGTTATGCGACTTTCAATCCGTGGGCCCGTTGGATGAGCTTAGGATGCAAACATTGCTTTGTTGTACTGGCCATCATCACTTTCACAAGAAGAAAAGGGAAAGTCACGGTGGCGCCCGCTCCCTTGCGGTCAGATTAACTCGGACTATCGGCCGACGCTAATTCCTCTTGTTTATTTCATTTCACACTGATTGCCCCCACTAATATCACTCGATTTCACTCAATGCCATGTAATTCAACATTTTCCCTTTTTTAACGTCCCCGCTATCGTAGCTTTTATTACGTTTTATGCATTTAAAGGACCTCTATGTTACGTTTAACTGCATATGCGATTATGCAACACAAATGTAATTTAGTTTAGGTCTTGCATAACGTCCGAAGATATGATCGGCACGTTTTCTGATTTTATCTCGACGTATATCAATCTTCGCTGGTGATGCTTTCAGCGGTCCGTTCTTTTTATATTTGCTCCGTTATCTCTTCAATCATTTTTGTCACGTCGCTAACGTTAAGTAAATGTACTGCTTATTTTATTACATTCATTGAATTGATTGAACATACTTTATTATTGACACACAATGATGAATGATCATCAGTTTCTCTTTGTTCGTTGCGTTTGTTCTGTCATATCTTCGTCATTAGGTTCGGTTAACTCATTAGTTTTTCCTGTTTTTCATCCTTTATAAGTAGAAATGTTAGTTGCAACACTCGGGACGTAAATAGTTTTCACGGTTCGTTATCGCCCTTTTTGTGTTCCTTCAATATTTTAATTAACATATCCGTTGCTTCTTCGACATTTTTGCGTCCTTTTATGTTGTTTTCCGTATTTCGTTTATCTAGTTCCTAACACATTTTTCTTGCGTTTTCACAAGATAAATTTAGTACGTAACACTAATAGGGCATTGGCGTTCCCTTTTTTGTGGCATTTATAATAAGTACACACGTTTGAAAAATATTAGAGTATTCATGTAAGAAACTAAAATTATGATGTAGTAGTCTTTAGCGAAACAAGATGAACTCAGAATATTTTAACGAGAAAATCGTAGCGCGTTTCAAATGCGTGTTAATGTAATTTGATGAGAATTCAAGTTTAATCTGATTTTAATTTTATTTAATTATACAAACAAACCATAAATCGTTACCTGCGGACCAATGGTTATAATATTGTTCAAGTATTAGGCTTGTCGTATGCAAGCCTTAATACGTGAACCCGACTCGATCGAATTTAGGCATGGAACTTTTACTAGTGGCTAAATCGTTTCCAACTACAAGTTATTTGCTTGTAACTTGCAACGATGCGTCCACGTTCGATACGTTACTGACAGGAGACAGTGCGTGTCATTACGCGCGCGTAATTCGCACTTGCGTAATGCGTGCTCGCACCGTTTTCCTATTCGCACTCGCATTATATCACATTATTGGTGTAATTAGATTCCCGATAAGATTCTACGCAGTCAGATCAGTCGGTCGACTGCCGGTGCGGTTGCGTTATGTTACGATTTGATATGAGAATGCATTTCTATTCGCCTCTCACTCATTGTCTATAATGTGTGAGCGAGACAAATATACAAAATATGCCTTTTTGGTTTTCAATAATTGTTTAATCAAATTATATCTACTTACATTTTAAAGGTAAACCTTTTGTAAGCTGCAAATTCTTTATTTATAGGAAATATTGTGTGAACTTCCAAGTTAAAAAAGTCCATATTAGCTAAATTGTACAAAATTGACGTCTCATCGATTTTGATTAGTTTTTTGTTTTTGTTTGAAAGCTGACTTGATCAAAAAGTGTTGTTAGTTGTAATTTATGAATTCAGGCGTTTGATGATCAATTTCTTAGAAACATACGGCTATTGTATTTGCGCTTTTAAGAAAAGTCTTAGTGAGGAGGTGTAAGATAGTATATGTTGGAGGCTACACGCTAACCTTGATTATTTTGCTAATTCATCAGTAGGAGTTTGTTAAATTTTAATGAACGATTTAATTAAAAATGGATAAAATGTATCGCGTTTCTGTTTTATGAGCACATTTTAATGGTATAATTAAGTTTATTTAGCTTGCTATATGCGTCGTAGTAAGAACATCATTTTTAACGTAAATAAAAACCAGAGATACATTTAAAACCATTTAATTTATGACGAGTAAGTTTGTATATACTGTTTGTATGCATAACGTAATACTGCAAACTTTGCTACTATGAAGTAGGGAAGAGGCTGTAGTGTGAAGAGTTAGAGAACTGTGAGTATGTAGAGTTTGTAACTTTAAAAAGTTCGTTTCATTAAAATTTATTTAAACTGACTGCAATATTATATTTAAACTAAGCAATCGCTTGAATTGACTTGAGCAGTAACTGGAATCTTATTTGAACTAATGTTATTATCTCATCGGCGAAGTTGCGAGTCGCCGGCCTCGATTTGCTCCAAGGACGACCTTCCACAGTTAGGTGTCTTTATCACTTTGTTTTGTGAATTTTGGCGGAACTTTTTTATTTTCTTTATGATATTTTGAACGTCCATTACTATTTGTTTCAATGTTACTTATGTGCTGATATATAGAAGATAAATAGTTTTTATTCTTACTTATTTCTTTTTCGTTCGAATCTTGCTCATGATCGTATTTCTTGTTAGTATTACCTTCTTTCACAACGATATTTTTAACTGGATCTATAGGAGTTTCTTCAAACACATTTAAAATAGAAGGCCGATTTAAATATTGACTCCCCGGCCTAGTATCAATTAAATGAGTTTTTGAAGGTATTTTCTTCCATCGTTGGTTCACAAAAATAAATGATCTTTCATTTATATTTTTATCTTCATCTAAACCCTGGTTATATAATTCTTTTTTTATTTCATCTTCGACATTATTGAGCGAAACATCTGTTTTTATAGAATTATTTAATTCACTTTCTGATGTATTCTCATCCAATGAATTTATTACATCTCTATTTGAGGTCAACATTCTTTTAGAGTGTTCATGTTCCTGTAATAAAGCACACTTTTATTTTTAAAGATAAACAATTTAATTAGGTAATAATTTAGATTGAATAGTCCATGCGTTTTTTTTCATCATCAACCATTTTATCCCACTGCTGGGCACAGGTCCCCTCTCAGAGTTAGAAGGATGTAGCCCATAGTTCACCATGCTGCCCAAGTGCGGAATGGTAAACTTCACGCACCTTTGAGAACTTTTTTTTAAGAACTCAGACGTCTAGGTTTCCTCACGATGTTTTCCTTCACCGTTATTCATGTGAAAATGAATTTGTAATAAGCACATAATTTTAAAAAATGAGGGGTGCGTGCTTAGGATTTGAACCTAGGAGCTCCCGTTTGAGAGGTCGATTTCTTAATCACTGTTAGCCTATGCGTACATAGTACGTATTGCCGAATATTATTAGTTACTATTATTTCTTTATATTATCTATTTTCATTTTGAAAGAATCGGAAGTATCGTTTATTAGTCAAAAAATAACAAACAATATTTATTAACCCTACCAAAGTATTTTAGTTCGGTAAGTTCTGAAATATTGTAACTATGAGACGTTATTACTCACCTCCGAGGTACCAGTGGTAACAATAAATCCGGAAGTAAGTCCAATACACAGGGGAACTAGAACAAGCGCATTTCTCATTTTCCAGTATTTCGAAACAAATAGTAAGAAAATAGAAAACGGAGTACACTTTCAAAAGACAATTACGAAGGGTATTAAGTATTTTCAGAAACGTTTGTTTCCAGCGCTGTGATGAGTTGCACTAACGGTTTTCATGTCTCGTTATGAAAACAAATTAGTGTTTGTAATTAGTAACTGTAAATGAAAATAAACAATGTATATTGTTCACTACCAAATATCGGTTTTGTTTTGGCATTAGCAATAAT